>JAOBRG010388424.1:0-10735 GCA_027574985.1 Umimayanthus nakama | reverse complement strand
AACCTCAAACGGCGGACGCCTAACCGCAAACTGCAGTTCGCGGTTTGCGGTATCACACAAAAAACTCGGTGCTAAAGCTCTCTAATAATTCGTATTGCCCGCGGGCATTACGGGAAATAAACACCGCTCAAGAACCAATCAGAACGCGCGTAGTATCTTTGCCTTATGATAATATCTGTTATCTCACAAACTTAATTATATGAGTTTCTGACACCATCGCCTTTCTAACCTTCGGTGGAACAGAGAAGTTACTGTAAATTACCAGTTGGTACGGTTTTAGGCCAAGAGCCCATGGTTGCAATTCTTTAGTGCAATATCCGCCTTCATTTCTCTGTTTTGTGCCATTCCTCTTTTTTTCTTCAGCGGCTTAAAAATTAAAACCTATTTATTTTTTTAATCTTCGCAGTTTAGAGTGGAAACTTCAAGAAACCATCAAATATCTAATACACAAAACGGACGGGGATGGGAGGCCAGTCATATTTAGGGGTTTCAAAACAGTTTGTTAATGCCCGTTGTTATCGTGAGGATGTTTTGCTGTATTATCGTACAGTGAATGATCATGAACGGTTACGTGGCTATTTGTGTCGTTATTCAAGTTAAAATGCACAGCCTATATGTTCCCGGATTTCTTGTGTTTGGTTGGTCAAAACAGTACGAACAATTCTGCAATAACTGCTACTGGGAAGCAATCCCAATGCAGGAATCACTAGTGATTTCAAAATGGATATAATTAGGTGTTTTAACTGCTCCCATTCTTAACACCTTTCCTTCTCCTGTCAGTCATCAGCGAGTGCACCAAATCGCCGTGTGCCAATGGAGGCACGTGTGTAGACGATGAGGAGGGATACAGATGCTTGTGTCAGCGGGGATTCTTTGGGAAATCCTGTGAAGGTACATTATAGGCAGGGGCGCAGCCAGCGATTGGGCAGAAGGGCAATTCATATTCATACCTGAAAACTTACTATGTTAAGACTGTACTAATTTAGGGGCACTTGTTTTTGCCTCTGAACGTGTTAACGTTCCTGAAAGATATATCAAGCGCTAAGTGTCATGTTTCATAATACACAAGAGGAATCTCAAAGCGGTGCTGAGGCAGTTAACGTAAAACTTCTGTCAGACTGCTGTCCACACTAAAGTCAATGTGGTGACAGTTGCCACTAGTGTGGCATCCGTTTTATTGACAGTATTGTGACAGCGATGTACTTAGCTGTGTTATGACAACAGTGGCCAAGATAGCCTGTGACAGCGATGGCAGATAAGTGTCAGATATGCAAACTGACAATGCTGCAACAACGACGCCAGTAACAATGCACACTAGTGTGGCAGTAGCGGCAACTGGCAGCGCGGTGACAGCGATGTTCACGTCAGTGTGACAGCGGCATATACATCATTGTGAAAGTAGTGGCTTGCACGTCCAGTCAGCATTATAATACATAATTTAAAAAATTTTGTCTTTTGGTTTGTTGCATTGTGCATTGTGCATTGTTGCATATCCAGACCGTAACGCACCATGGATGTTATTGTTATTGTTATTGTGTTATTGTTATTGTTATTTATTATTAGAGGGAAGGAGAGATTATTAATCTAAAGTTAAACTCAATATATCGAATGCCTGCCGTAACAACAAATGTGTCGTGTTATCTTAAAGCTAGTGTATGTCATCCCAGCCCGTGCAAAAATGGCGGCGTTTGTATGAAGTTCGGGAACCAGTTCAGTTGCCATTGCCCCCGGGGCTTCAATGGGAAACTCTGTGGAGGTATGTTCAAACTTTTAGTAACTTTCGTTCATGTAATTTGGCTCACTCATTTGTTGTAAAAACTTTCTTTTAAGAACGTGCGAACAGGAAAAACAAAAGTTTAAGAAGATCCAAAGAACATAACTAAAGCTGAGGAAAGCCGTAGAGTTTTTATCACGAATACTGCACAAAATCTTGGGTTTTTATTATTATAGTTCTCTCGTGTTGGTCAGGGTTTGGGCTGATTGGTCAACGTATTTGTACTTCCGGTTAGGTCGTGTGAGTGAAAAATAATTAACAATTATTCCACGAACGCGCGTTGGATATGAGCTTTTAGATAGCTGACGAGGTGCGAAACACCGAGTCGGGTATCATAACCTCATATCCAACAAGCGTGAGTGGAATAATTGTTTTGTTAAATACCAAACACTGGATAAAAATATCTCGAATTCTATTTTCTACCGAGTCGAGTTTTCGGCCATTTCAAGAGGAGATTTTCCGTGATAAAATTTTCAGTTTCTATATTTGGACATATTGCAGTACATAGGTTTTATACCGTGAGTAGAGAGCCAATCAGATTACCGAAATTTCAAAATCCGATGCTCAGTATTTAATAATAATTATTATATGGCTGAATGATTTTGCGTGCTGTGATTGGTCAATTCCAGGTCCGTAAGTTGACGTACGGACAGCAGGCTCTTATCAAAACCAGAATAATCAACAAAGCCATATAATAAACATCTTACTAGTCTCGTTTGCTCAGTCCGTACGGCAAGTTATGGAACCTCTTTTTTTCCTTCATTTTTTATAAAAGGAAGGAAAAAACCTGGTCCATAACTTGCCGTACGGACTGAGCAAACGAGGCTAACTAGAGGTATATATCCACCCAATACTACCAGTGATGTTTAAGAAACAGGGGAGGTGTTGAGGTCGTTTTAAGAACATTTGAGGCTGAAATCCTCGATGCATTTTACACAACCTCAAAAATTGGACGTTCTTGTAAAAAAAGGGTGTAACTTTCTTTCTATATACGTTCGGAAAAACTACTATGTAAACTTGAATGGAATAAACTGCAATTGGTTGACTTATAGTTTTCTGTTTATGTGAGTAGATTTGCCTTGGGGAACTCAGAATAACGTTTGAAAAGAAAGCGCTTTTCTAGTCTATGTTTCTCCTGATGTGCAAATACCAGTTAAATCTGTAGGGTTATTTCTATCTGTCCATTCTGACCATCAGCAAATTACTGGTTGAGGTCAGTTTAGTCCTCTCTTTCGCGCCGCTTTTGCATTTTGGCTAAGGTTGCCGTTCGATGTATTTTTCACCGTTTGTCCAGATACCCACCCATGTATACACATGAAAACAGTCCCCCCTCTCGTCCTGAGAGGCAAGGGGGTGGCTGCATAATTGAATAATTTTTTTATTTTTTGTTTTCTTATTTTGTCCTTTTGTCGCAATAATGGCTATGTTCCTAAAATACTTGAAACACAAAGTAGATTTAGTCGAGTGTTTCACTTTAAACTTTAGATCGAACAATTTATAGCTCAATTCAAGGCATTTTTTTACATATAAAATGGTAGAAGTATTTTAAAAACACAAAAGTTTACAACTACTTGGGTCATCTTCATCTTCATTTGTGCTTTTTAAAAGCTTTTACCATTTTATTTGTGACTTAACTTGGCGAAGCATGTCAAAACAAGGCATTTTATACAAGTTCTTTGTAAATCCGCGGTAGCATTTGTAAAATTGATATTAAATACATTCCCAAATTAAAAGGGTGAATCAAATACTTTCATTGGTAAAATACCTAAATCTTATAGCTGGTTGGTTTAGTTTATTATACACGCCTTCATGAGAGCTGTATGGTTTATCTTACTTTTATATCACAACGACACAAGGTCACAACATAAAATGATTATGCAAATGTGTTAGCAATTAGAGTTGAACTAGTTATCGATTAATAATTATGACCAAATTTACTATGTGCATGCATTTTCTCGCTACAAAAAACCAACAGATTGGTTTTGCCCTTGATAAATCAACTGAACTTTTTTACATACTTCACTTACCACCTTTACTTATTTTTCCCCTATACATATTATATTTTGTTTAGCCTAGAGTGTAAATTTGAAGCAAAGCAATTTTTTTAAAACTATTTTGTCACACCTATGTCTTGTAGAAATTTTTTCCTTAAAATCACAGCGGCACTTGCGATTGAAATCTATGTTCATGCTGGCTTTAAGAGTACTTGCAATACACTTTAAAAAGTTTTAAAAATTTTAATCGAACAACAAACTTTTTTTTATTTTGCACATCCTCCTATAATACAGTATACATTATTGATTTTTAACACTATATTCTTATTATTCAAAGTTAAAAAATTAAACAATTTGGTAAATGAAACATTCTTCTATAGCGAAGGAGATGCCAAGGGCCTAAATAAACCGTAAGGTTTTCTAGTTAGCCGCAAGGCTTATAAAGTTATCAGGTGATTTTTGTAGCCTTCACCCAGAGAGATCAGATGTTAAAAATATGTATGTATGTATGAATAATTTATCGACTATTAATCTCAAGATTCAAAAAAATATTAAAAGATAGTTTCAAGTCAATCGATAATCGATTTATTTAAATGTATTTTCTTGCAGTCCACAGTCCTTGCTCGCAAGGTATTTGCCTCAATGGCGGTCGCTGTTTAGAGGGAGCACTGACAACAAGCAAAGATGGCTTCACTTGCATTTGTCCTCGTGAGTACGGAGGGGTTATCTGTGAGAGAAGGCTACCCGTGTTGGTAAACGATGGCGCATGAGGGCAAGTAATGGTGTTTGTGGGCGAAGTATGGTGTACAAGAGCTAAGGATATGGATGATGTATGAAGACAAAGAACAGTGTGTAAAAGCAGCAAGGGCTGATGTATGAGAGCAAACGATGACTTAAAAGACTAGAAGATGAAACATGAGTTAAACAGTTACAACTTGTTTGCGGCGAAACCCGAGCGAAACTGACTATATAAATGCAGCTGAAAGCAACAAGGAAATGGCTGGCATCACATTACCATTATTAACATGAAAGGAGATAAATATGAAAAACCTACATTATCGTTTAAACCATTGTGTACGGAAAGAAAAGTACAAGTAAATTGTAAATCAAATGGCGGTTCTTTCTTAAAACACATATCACGTTCATCTGTACAGTTACACCGGCAAGTGTTTGCGATATTCAATGGAAGTTAATTTTTAAAAAAACCTGGTTTAACTGCGTCGAAGTTTAACTAAATTATGATTTGAATACTAATGGTTGGTTTCATTGGGTTGAAAGCTGACAGAAGGTCTTAAAGGGGGGGTGTCTCGATCCCATTTCCCAGTCGAATTTTTCTCATAATCTCAGTCCCAATTATTAGAAATCCCCGATTAAAAAAATAAATCTCATTTTCTATCAGTTTTAGAGATTGCAAATCCCATTCCCAGTAACTCAAATCCCATTTTCCCAGCATAAACTAAAGCAAATCGCAGCCGAAATTTACCCCTTTAGAACCCTCCTGACATCTTCCGCAATACTGAACCCTTCTCAAAGCAAAAAATGTGGAATTGACACTTGACTGTTAAATTTACCACACAATCTTAAGAGCAAAATCATATAGTTGTCACATTAGCTCTTGCTGATTAAGCCGCACATTTAACAATTGTTTTTTTAAATCAAGCAACACATCTAACAATAATAGATCTAAAATAGATAAATGAAAGTACAGTTGGGTTTAGATCAACCAAGGTTGATAGAGTAAAAACTCATATGTAAAACACCTACTTTTTTCCAAGTTTGGCAAAACAGGTTCTTATGTTGGCAATTTAAGCTAAATTAGGTTCTTAATTAGGTTCTTAAGTTTTCAGTAGAAACCATTCCTGAACAAGCAGAATAAACAGGTTCGGTCTTTTATGTTACAGCAGTAATTTATAACTGTCTTGTCATGAGCCTTGTGCAAGACTCTCTACAAACAAAGTGTCTTGTCAGACATATTTGCTTACAAATAAAATAGAAAACAAATACTAGAGTCTTATTGTTTCTGTACATGTCTTTTATTTGTGAGCATGCAATAAAGAATTTTATTTTTTCCTCTGCGGTCACAGTAACAAATACTGAATTATGATTGGTTCTTAGCGTATTCGTGAGCGGGCAAGATTTTCCTATGTCTGACCACGGTCACGGTAACCTGCGCTGCTTCGCTTTTGGTTCGTTCTATGCCGTTCTTTTCGATTGGGGGAAAAATAAATTAGTTATTTACCGGCTTATGGTCGGTTCGTATAGGGAAAAACTGTGACCTCGGCCTGAATATGCTGACCTCGGCCCAGAGGCCTCGGTCAGCGTATTCAGACCTCGGTCACAGTTTTTTCCCTATACGGGCCTTCCAGCCGGTAAATAACATATATGTATTTCGTCAGTGAAAATAAATCATAACATTTTCAAGTAATAGTGACTGTAAGCAATGTTTTTTATTATAAAACATGAACATATTTAATAACCCTTGTAGCCAAATTTCCTGGTAGACACAACAGGAACTCTACAGTGGTTAGACACTGAAAAGCACAGCGCAGTGACGGCGATGGTAGAATAGTTGTGTTACAACGCTGACAGTGACAACACTGGGACATCAGTGGTTAATATGAAACCGGTGTGACAGCGATGCTTACATTAGTGTGACAGCGATGACAGCCGACACTGCTGTGACAGCGGTGTCACAGCACTGTCACTACCATAAATGTTACACTTACGGCATACTGTCACCGCTGTGACTTTAATGTGGACAGAGGTGTGACAATAGTGTAAAACTCAACCGATGTGCGACCGCTGTGGGATTCCGTCTGTGTAAAGCACCATTTACACAAGAATCTGTTTGTAGGTTAACGAGGAAAAATCTAGATTCTTATCCGCAAGGTTTTACTGTATTTCACAAAACCAACTACTTCTCACCTCTTTTCGAGTAAGATCAACCATTTCCGACAACCCTTCACCTGTCCTGAGTTGTTCGTAGGTATAAAATGTGTCCACTTTCAGTTCTTTCTCCAGCTAAGGAAAAAGACAGAAAAGGTGAAACATTCAATGAGTAATAGCTTCGGAATTTACTTCTAACTTTGTGACTGAAAGAAAACATCTTCTCGACTCTCTTAAGCGAGCAAATGCCACTGGAGGGGCAATTTCTCACCCCCATGCATGCTTCAAGAATTTTGAGAATTTTTAAAAAAAAGGGGGGGGGGTTAAAATAAACGGGGGGTGAGAAAAAGTATAAAAGAAAAGGGACAAAACACTTTATTAACTTGGCTCAACATCAGTTTCAGTTCTAGTTTGAAATTTTTCAAAAAAACTTTTCAAGTTGTCGCGTTTTAACACCGCCGCTTTTATTTACGAAAATGCTATTTCGGGGTTTTGACTGTAAAAGACAAACAAAGCGGCCTTTTAACAAAACCGCTGACACAGTTCTGGACTGCTTAGCTAATAGTGTCAAACTGGAAAATGTAATTGTTGGTGCCATTAAACGCAACACGTCCGCCACTTAGAACTCTGGAAGGGGAACACAAAGGTCGGAAAACAAGGCGTTCGTTCTTTTTATTTGTTTGATAACAAGTAAAAATTATACAGCGATTTAGAGAGTTTAATGAGATTTTCAGTGATGCGTAGGTTTTCGCCAAGAACTATTTCAAACTGGACAGCAACCCAGATGAGAAAGTCAAAACACACTCACCGCTTCAACCGAGATGTGCTTGTTTGCTTCAATAATGCTCTGACGCAAGTTCTTGTCATCCGCCTTCTTTTTCTCAAACAATTCTGGGTCCCAGGATTCGAAGTGGTATGTGAAGAGCGGTGGCTCGTTGCCTTGAGTCAACACAATGACGTTCGTGTTGTCTGGTGATCTACCCGTCATGTCACTTTTCAGGAATTCCTGCAATACAAAACAAAGAGGTTTTTATCTACTGTAAAGGGAAAATTTTTCAGCTATAAGAGGAGTAGGAACCAAAACCACAAACATTTACCAAGAAAGTGAGGTTGTTTAGCTTCGAAAAAAACAAAAAAAAATCTTCTTCCAAGTTCACGGAAGAAGGAATTGACCTTTCAATTTTAGAAAACGATATTCTGTGTCTGCACTGGTAGGTGTCTACCCTTCGTTTACCCACAGTCTAAAGACTGAGATTGGTCAGGAAACTCGCCAGTTTCTTTGTGTATGTTTATGTTCTCTATTTCTTTTGTTTCTTTTCTTCGCTTCGTTTCCTTTGTCATTACTTTGTCATTCAAAGTTCTTAAAAGATCTTTTTTGTGTTGGCGAGTAAACTGTGAATGGGCTTCAGCTTGATCAAAAAAGGTTGTTTTTCGTTGAATGGACCGAACCCCTCGGACAAAACACATATTATATCAACCTCTGTTGATCAAAACCTAGAACCAGAAATGGACTGTTAAAAAATTGCAGCTAAATCACAAGAGCATCACCCGCTATGGGCTATTTTGTGTTGTGTATACAATTTGTAGATACAGTTGAACCCCGGTAACTCGAATTGCCAAGGGAAATCGAAATTACTTCGAGTTATCGGGGTTTCGAATTATTGGCGCTTTGAACGAAAAGACCAGAAATATTCATTTAAGATGATTTTGTGCTTTTTCATGTTTTATTGTAAGATCTCTAGCAATGTAAAAGCATAAAAACGACAGACAATAAAAGCACGAAAACCACGAGTATTATCAAGTAACCACTCTTCACAATGATCAGCGCTAAATCTCACTTTAACATTTGTGGAAAAATCTATTCAAAAATCGACTACGAGTTATGGAGGGTAAAATTACAAAGCAAAGTACCGGAAGGGAAGTAAATAGTCATTGAGTAAGCGGGGTTTCGAGTAATCGGGATTAAAATTACAGTAAGTACATGAGGCAAACCCAAGAGAAATTAGTTTTGCTTCGAGTTAACAGGGAGTTTAATATACCGAGGTTTTAATCGGGGCTCAACTGTACTGAGCTTATTAGCTTTTAGATTTGTCTTAACTGAAACCTCATTGTACAAGAAAAGCATTTCTTCTTGTTTTGTGGTAAACGCGACAACTTATACGAAGCTCTTACAGATACACAAACACACACAGCGGAGGGGTTGGCGCAGTGGTTAAAGAACCGTGGTCACCTATATGTTTGTTTTTGTTTGGTTCATGTTTTTTAAATGAAAAATGGCTCTTCGAGACACTCAAGGAAGATGTAAACCACCTACAAATTGTTTCAGGACAAGAATACATCGACTAAATGCGAGGATGGAAGCGGATTACGAGAACACATATGACTCCCCTCGCCATAAATAATTTAGCGGCACCCGATATTCGGTTAGGTGACCACGGTTCTTTAAGATCTCTGCCTCCCAACCCTGAGGCCCCCAAATTTGATCACCGGTCTGGTCGAGGGTTGAATATTTGGGTGACCTTCTTTCTCACTAAAGTTCACTTAGCTTTCCATCCTTCCGGGGTCGGTAAAATGAGTACCAGCATACATGGACCGCTTTGAAGTGGCTACCACTTGTGCCTATATATGCTTCCGGTCCGCTAGGGGGAAACTGATCATTGTAAAGTGTCTTTGAGGATGTCAGATGGAAAAAGCGCTATATTAATGCACCAATTTACATCAACGCGCACACACATACACATTGAAAGATACGTACTGAGATCATGTACAGAGCGTCCACTTTCTCTTCTCTGCGGGCACCATTTCCCACCCAGAAATAAATGGTATCGTATGTATCAAGGATCATAATGTCATCTTCGTCCATGTCATTCTGGTCAAAGTCAAATATTTCTTCCCAAACCATATTTCCTGTGGCGTTTGAGACTTCAAACAAACGCGGACTGTGACTTGTCATTTCACACTGAAGATGGTACAAACACAACGTATGTTTAATTGTTGTAAATAACAACAACAACAACAGCGGCAGAAACAACAACAACAACAACAGCGGCAGCAACAACAACAACAACAGCGGCAGAAACAACAACAACAACAACAGCGACAGAAACAACAACAACAACAGCAACAGCAACAACAACAACAGCAACAACAACAGCAACAACAACAGCAACAACAACAACAACAGCAACAACAGCAACAGCAGCAACAACAACAGCAACAGCAACAACAACAACAGCAGCAACAACAACAACAGCAACAGCAGCAACAACAACAACAGCAACAACAACAACAGCAACAACAACAGCAACAGCAGCAACAACAACACCAGCAACAGCAACAGCAACAACAACAGTATCAACAACAACAACAGCAACAACAATATCAACAACAACAACAACAACAGTATCAACAACAACAGTATCAACAACAACAGCAACAACAGAAACAACAATATCAACAACAACAGCAGCAACAACAACAACAACAACAACAGCAATAACAACAGCAACAGCAACAACAACAGCAGCAACAGAAACAACAATATCAACAACAACAGCAACAACAACAACACCAGCAACAACAACAACAACAGCAACAGCGGGAGAAACAACAACAACAACAACAACAGCAGCAACAACAACAACAGCAACAACAGCAGCAACAACAACAACAACAGCAACAGCGGCAGAAACAACAACAACAGCAACAACAACAGCAACAACAGCAACAACAACAGCAACAGCAGCAACAACAACAACAGCAACAGCAACAACAGCAACAACAACAGCAACAGCGGCAGAAACAACAACAACAACAATAGCAACAACAACAGCAACAACAACAACAGCGGGAGAAACAACAACAACAACAGCAACAGTATCAGCGGCAGAAACAACAACAACAGTAGCAACAACAACAGCAACAACAACAACAGCGGCAGAAACAACAACAACAATAGCAACAACAACAGCAACAACAACAACAACAACAGTAACAACAACAGTAACAACAACAGCAACAACAACAGCAACAACAACAACAACAATAGCAACAACAACAGCAACAACAACAACAGCGGCAG
>JAOBRG010388413.1:0-10736 GCA_027574985.1 Umimayanthus nakama | reverse complement strand
TCATCTCGCACGGAAATGTTGAACCCAGTTCAACCACTTGCCCTTTGCTTCTGCTGTGCATGGAGCCGGACTAACACTCAAAGCAAGTTCTTCTTCCTCGCTTCTGCTGTGATCACTTCGGACGAAACTTCTACATACGCTCTCGCACGAGGTCCACGGCGCTCCCCGGCATTATATGAAGGTATTTGTTTACACAACAAAGAATCGATGCTTCTTTTTCTTGTTTTGCTCAATTCTGCTTTTGGCTCCTGAGGAAGGATTGGTCCAAAGTGCCTTGCCTGTCCATTTACTCGATGAGATGTTCCTGCTCCAGATAGGGTTTCCTCTAGTCTATCAATATTGTCCCAGGCGAGCGTAGTGCTGTTAAATGGCTGAATATTCTCAGGCAGGGGAACATCGTTATCGCTGGTTGAGGCCATTTTTTGAAGGTTGCGAAGGTAACGGGGGCCATGAATGATCGGTCTTACTTGCACGAACTGCTTCTCGAATAGATAAACTAGCTTGCTGGATTTCTCTGTGGTCCAAGGACTCATTTTTGTTTTCTATAGCTCTTCAGAAATTTGAGTGGCGAGACGTTGTTCGGAATAACGTAAAGCATGTTGTTGTCAAGTAAGTCCTCGTACTGTAATAGATCACCGGACTCGAACTCTAGCTTTCTTCGGAAACTTTTCTTTGTCGATTCTCTTAATTCTGTTGCACCCAAAGAACGCATATAATCAAGCAGTCATTTCTTCAATTCTACCGTGGTGGTTATTCTTGGATTTTCCATTAAGTCTAGTCTAATGAACTCGAACAGTTTCTCATACCCTTGAGATTTTATGTACCTGTAGGTATCTTGATTAGGTTCAGCATCGATTTCATTGTTCTCGATACTTGTAATAGTGCTTGCCGTTTTATCCGGCCGAGTATAATCGCGGTAACACGATCTATAACAATTGTGTTTGTGAACATACATAGGGTATTAAGCCTCGGAGGCCACTAGTTCGCGAGATACAATTGCAATTATTCTATCGTCTTCCTCGAACCCTTTTTGTATTTGGCTACTTTCTCACAAAAAATGCAAACTTTGGCGTAAATTCTGCAGCTGGCACTTGTCGCGTAGTCAGTTTTCGTTCCTAAGTTAACGGGTTTTCTGCCTGACGTACGGTTATCACGCGATATCTTTTCTAATTCCCGCTTTATCGTGAAAAGACTTCGACATTTTCGATGATACTTAATTTCTTAGGGGATGACGACTTCGTCAACTGTCTTTGCTATGTCGAGCAATGGTACATATTTTCGAATGACTGCAGCACTTAACAATGCGGTGATTAGATCACTTTCGTCGTCACACAAATGGATGATGCATCTTTCTACACGGGGACGCTTCTGTTTGTCTGTTACGTTTTAAAACAAAATAATACTAATAGCAATAGAATCAATACGAAGAAATAACAGTAGAAACAATAGGACTGACCGAACAAAGGCTGAAATTTGTAGTGTCCTTCTGTTGTATTTTGCTTAAACATGTCTAGAACAATCAAAGTATTCAAAAACTGTTTTAAAGCAAAATCTCTCTATCTATACGTCGGCAATATGTGTTTTGACAATTAACTGAGCCTGCATCCCCGTTGGCTTTCAATTCGATTTTCAGCACTACTGTCGCTGTAGGTTCTTACTGCCGAGAATCGCGTAAAACAACTTAAAATATCTATTTAAGAAACAAAATTGCATCAATGATAGATAAGGTATTGTTAATTGATCTTTATCTACCAACACCGTTTCATTAAAGGCTTTAAATCGGCAGAAATACACAAGAGCTCGACAAGACCTACCATTTAGTGGCGCCGCCATCTTAGATTTTACCCATGATGCACTTCGTAATCAAAGAAATCGTTTTTCTCCGTTTTTATTGTTAATTGAGCAGCCTCGGTTTGAAACTGTGACTAAAAAATAAGAACATCTTACTTTATCACACAGTTCTTAAAAAACAGATTAGAAACGACAAACTCTTTGAAAATAATCAAAAAGAGTGCAGCCTCGTTTCCATGCAGAGGGGAACTTTTTGCCAAAGAGGGATAGCAAAATATACCCTGCAGCTACTCTTTTGCGATTGCTATCACATGAATTTCTAAACCCCTTTGGACAACCTTTCATGTGGTATCACTCAGAATTTGTCCCCCTTAGTGATACCACGGACCCCTTCTGGCCCATGGACTACCACTATAAAATTGAAAACAGAAGGTTGTTTTCTATTTCCACTGTATAAACAATCAATAACAAAATACCAGAAAAGTTCTTGCTTCGTTCAGAAAAAAATATATGTCGAAATATAACAGAAACCTTTTTAAGAAAGAAATAGTAAGTTGAAACAAGGGGACTTTTTTAGTTTTCTACTTTCCAATTTCTAAGTTCTGCTTTCTTTTTTCAATTTTCAATTTTCCTTTTTCCGTTTTCTTTTTTTCTGATCTCCGTTTTCTAATTTCTAATTAAGTGTTTTCTCTTGGACTTTTTCTTGCAATCTTTGACTAAGGAAGAGTCTTCGCCATCTTGTTGAAGTGTCCGCATAGCTAGTTACCTCAGCATGCCGTTAGAACTTAAAATTGAAAATAAATACAAACTGCGTTGCTTCTTTAACAAAAATTGACCTTATGAAGTTAAAATGTACGGCAAAACTGCTGGGTTTAGGAACTAAGACAGTACTTGGTGGCCGATTCGGAGGAAAGGGGGTTGGGGAAGGAGGTTGTGGTATTTGATATACGGCAAACGGTATAGGCATAATGTTCCCAGAATTTTTACTTAATTTTTATTTGTAAACCGTAAAAATTCTGGGAATATTGTACTGTTAGCCGGATAACATCTCCCCCCTCTTCCCCAACCCTCCCCATCCCCTTCCTCCTCCAATACGGCCATCAAGTGCTTTCTTAGTTCCTACACTGTGCAATTTCGCCGTAAACTTTAACTTTATAAGGTTAAATTTCGTTAAAGAAGCAGCGCAGTTCGTCTTTACTTTCACTGAATTATATCAGGGATAATACAACGCTTAAACTCCTTATTTTTTATGTTTTACGACTACATTTTAGATTAATTTACGACCAACGGCTAACACCAGCATGACCCTCACACCTGGCAAGCCTATTCTCTTCGAATCGCTTCCGGCCAGTAAACACTGCAATAATAATTATAAATTGGAAGTAGTAAATAGCAAAAACAGAAAATGGTAAAGGAAAAATTCAATTGACAACAAAGAAAATGAAAAATAGAAAGTAGATTACAGTAATAGAAAACAGAAATGAAAAATACTTAAACTTAATTTAATATTTCTAACCTCAAAAAGTTTCTAGTGTTTTTTGTTTTCTATTTATGTCAACCAAGTAGAAATTTCACAAACAATTTGAAGTTGATTGTTTTATGCGATAGAAAATGAAGTTAACCTTCTGTTTTCAGTTTTATAGTTGTAACTGGTGTTACAAAGTGGAAAAATGCCTTATATTTCAGTTTCTAATTCGCACATAAAACTGAAAAGTGGAATGGCCGCAATGTACTACGGATTGTCTTTTGCCGCCTTATTTGAAATAACTGCCAGGCAGACAAGGCCGCGTGAGCAGGCAATCGTGTGGATTAAGACTTGGGACAACAATTTTACCTCATCACGTAACCAATTTCAAAATCAACATGACACTGTATTTCGTATTGAAATGCTCCGTTCTCAATTGTTATCTCTATTGTGCGTTTTAAATTTCCTGTAATCGTTTTCTGTTTATACTAGGGAGGTTGCCTGCCAACTGAACATGCAGACTCAGTCAACGACGTGTATAAGATTGGAGAAAGAGAGAGAAGGCGATGGGGAAGGAAAAGAAAAATCCAATCTTGAGCTTAGAGCAAATGAGCGCGTTCACTTGCTACTAGAAGCCGGTTATTAGAACAACTTCTTTAACAACTACTCTTTTTAGTCCGGGTCTCTCTATTCAATAGCGACGCCTTTGAAAAAACATAAACCTGGATTTTGATTTAGTATTTGTTTTTGCAATAGGCTTTGGGAGCTGAAGTCAAAACCTCGCATAAAAACTTAGGGATTGTGGAACCCAAACCGTGCGATCGCTTTTATTAAAAGAGTTCAATTTTTTAGTGTTGATCGTTCTTAATTTCAACACTGTTTTGTCAAATTAACTATAAGCTTCGGAAGAGCATAAAATTCGCAGCTGGAGAATGTTTTCTTAACATGCCGCCTAAAATACTTGCCCGGATATGCGAAAGAAGTGACAGCGAATACTGAACCTTTTGATAAGGTTCAGAAAAAAAATCATATAGGGTTACAGTTTTTCTGTTTCTGAGAATGCAGTGCTATTGTAAACAATGTAGACCAGACACAAGTTTCATGCTGAAATGATTTTAATTCAAGATATAAAACTGAAGTATACATGTCTCATACTCTAGTGGTCAATTTAATTTTTAGTGTTACGCTGATTAAGCTTGAAGTTGACGGCCTTGGTGTTAATGTCTTTTTATTTTTAATCTGTAACTCTAACAAAAACTTTTCAAAGACAAAGCTTCAAAAACTAGGCAAGTTTTTATCTTTCAGATACGAAATGTGTTTATAATAGGTCTTCTAACAAAACTCGCAGTTATTTTTTTAACTGATTTTCTAAAAGCCAAAAGTATTTCCCAATTTCGACGATTCCGCACCCGTTCAGTTGACTTCAGGTCTTGCTGTTGCGGTCTCAGTTCTTGCTCGGACTTCCTCTAGCCATAGTCTGTACAGAGAGAAAACAGAACAAAGCATACAATCAATTACTTAAGCAGACGCATACTGCAAATTCCCTCTTATAACTTCCTAATTACAACCCTTCCCTCCTCCCCTTGTGACCAACCAACAGCTTAACCCATTATACCAGCATGTATGTTGTATAATCCATGTCAAATGCCTAACATTTGTTAATTAATTCAAAGTTCTTCCAATTTTGATTCAGAAATTTAAAAAAATAACACAAATCTTGTTACATTCTGGCTGTGGAGAGCGCAGTTTGGGGTCCTAGTCACCTGGGAAGGCGAAAAAGGCGAACGGAGAAAAACTTGGTGTTCTATTCAGTTGGGAAGGCGAAACAATGCGCCCATTCCTTCCACGGCCACCTTCTTCGCCGTTCGCCTTTATGACTACAACGCCATGCTACGCTGGCTATTTCAGCTGCTATTTATTGAGTTATCCATGAAAAGTCCACCGGGTTTTCGCTTGTACCATTCTGTTTACTAATAGGTTGTGACACTTTGCATGTAATGCTAGTGAAAGATTATAGTTAGCACAAATTGAGACCCCGTACTGAAACTCGGTTCATTTATTACCTTTAAACATATAAACTGCATAGTTTTTACTGCACAAGTGCACGCTTTTATTTATAAGAACCAGTAACCTTCGCCTCTGCCTGGGCTGTTCTTAATTTTTTTGACGATTTCAGCCTCAAATATTTCTTAAATTGTTCTTATTTTCTGATATTTTTAAACAGTGAACTAGTTGCCTGAAACAATAAATGTAAAAGAGCACTAAGAAATATGTGTTTGAAACTGTTAATGCAGCTTGCGCGAGCGTGACGAGCTTGCTTATCACTCTTCCAGAGCCCAACGGCGATAACCAAGCTAAATTCTGACATGTTTTGTTTTCATGTAGATCTCTGCCTGTGTACAAGGATTAAAAAAACTTCTTAAATTTTTCTGACCAAAGTTTCAGCCTGGTGATTGTTCTTAGCTGGTTCTTAATTTTTGGACAAATCTCAGCCTCGGTGTTCTTTAATATAAGACTTGTTCTTATAAAAAAAGGGAAAAAGTGTAGGGACAAAAGTATTTACGAATTAGAGCTGGAGTTCGAGTCGGGGTAGATTAGGGCAGGTTTAATGGAGGACAACTCAAGGTCAACTGCCAATAAACTTGAGATCGAATACATAATGCCAACTATGCATAAGAACGCACAAGTATGTCCTACACATTTCATCAAATTAATTGTTTGGTCGAAACCTCGAAGATAATTTTCAACAGAAACTTGTTGTACTTTTCAGAACTTGCTTTCAATAAATAGGATCTTAATTTAATTTGTACGGCTTAAAAAACGGAAGATTATGATGAAGTGAGCAATTTAATCTCTCTATTCCTAGCCATCCCCAGCTACATGTTCACGCTTAAATTTGTGTCGGCACGAATTATTGGGTCATGGCTTGGCAAGATTTTCACTGAGTCGCTCCGTTCGGTGTTTATACGATGTTTCTCGAGAAAGAAAAATGATCTCCGATACATGGCATTTATGGAATGCACTGTGTCTTACGTTTGACACATAAAATGTGAGGAAAAATCTTTCCAAGTGTAGAAAAAAATCTCCTTTCCACTGTGGTTTCTATGACACGAAAGCTCTCCGCTGTAGCGTAAGCGAGTTTGTAAGGTTACTTACATTTACGTCGGCAAATACGCTTGCGGCAGTAGGCCCAGTAGCAATGCTTCACTGCAAAAACAAGATGAACGTTGTTACAGAGTATGTTTACGTGATTGGTAAACGCAAAGGAAAATCCCCTTACTTTGCAGCATCAACAGTTTGCTTAAGTGGCACTTACGCTTCGTTGTACGTTTGTAACAGTAAAGCGAGTTGAACTTGTAGGTTTGAAAACTCTTTAACAAGAAACTAGATTTTTAAGAAACTCTTCTGTCAACTTACTGTCGTTAATTTTGGTTGCTTAAGGCTACCGTTCACGTTGGAACGGTTCAAAATTTCGATATTGAGGTTTTCGCAGAAAATAAAAACACATTAAATGAGCTTCTAGTAGAAAAAAATGTTTTTCAATACGCTGAATAGTTTGCGAGATATGACGAACGAGAGTTTCTACCGGAAGTGTAATTGTATGACGTGCAGCGTGCTTTAGGAGTGAATTTCTTGAGACATGTTTTGGCTAAAACTGCAAAAATGCAAAGGATCAATGCTCCCTCAATTTTTAACCTCGTGCCGTCAAATTTAGCAAGTTCATAAAACAATAGCTAAAAATGGAAACCGTCCTGGCGAATTTTGAAATTCCGCTCCAATCAATTTTTATGACCTAATCAGGGCAGTTTTGTACGCTGCAAATAAGGAATTTTCTTCAAACACCTTTAAAAAATTAATGACGCATTCAATTAAAAATCGCCAGAATAGAATTGGAGTAAAAATTGTGCTGAGTCTCATAAACAAACTAAAACTGGTTGAAATAGAAAATAACAGCCGCATTGACGTCTAGAAGTGAATTAAACAGTTTGAATTATGATGCTCGCATTCGTTTATAAACCAAAATTTTCAAAAAAGTTTTTCACCATCATTTAGATAATTTTATAAGCTTTCCATTGATATGTAGGCTTGTGGGTATCCGATGCGTATTAACGGAGTAACGTACAGAAAACTGAAAACACCGCTCAAGGTGAACGGTAACCTTAAGCAAAAACTGACTTCTAAGAACTAACTGATGACACGAAAGATCTTTACTCTACCCAAACTCGGAGGGATCGACAGTTGAGGTGAAATCTCTCCAACTCACTTTTTTTGTTGTTACTCTCTAGCGGTAAACGGTAGAAAAAAACAAAGTTGGTTACTTTTCCTAACATTTTATCTGGCACATATTGTCACTTGCAGTTTATTGACATAAGCAGTTTGCTGTTGCCACGGTAACCAACAGTTCTAACCGGGTATAGTTAATGAGTTTCCAAAATGTTCGAATGCTGTAACTGCCGTAAGTTTATTTGTTTTCAATGAGAAACCATTGGTATTTATACCACGTTTATCAATAGACAATCAGATTCAATCGTGATTCGTGGTGGTACATAAAGCAACGCCAACAGCTTAGACTGGATGGAAACGGAAATTCTTACCACAGTGCGGGCGGTAGTAACATCTCCAAACTGTTAACAAGCAAAAAAGAACAGCTTAGACGTACTAGTTAGAAGATAGACGTCAACTCCTTTCTCTAGACTCAATTACAATATTGAGCCAAACGTTTTGAGAAAGCCCCTGACAATCACTTCTTTTATTGCACTAAATGATCTACAATCAAGCGTTTTGAGATGGACTCTGACAAACTTTCCTTCACTGAACTAAATAATCTAGAGCCAGGCGTTTTGAGAAAGCCCTTGATAAACTTTCCGGTAATTGAACTAAATGATCTAGAGCCAAGCGTTTAGCGATAGACCCTGATAAACACTCCTTTCACTGAATAAAATATAATCTTTAACCAAGAGTTTTGAGGAAGACCCTGGAAAACAAACTGTTAACAAGAAACAGTTTACGACTCATTGTTCTAAACTGTTAGGAGGTCAAACTAAAAATGGTATTAAGAAGTTGTTTTTATTTCTATATCTAGTTTAATCCTAGAAGGCATAAGGTCAAAAAATTATACACGAAGGCATAGGCCTTTCCCTTCCAATTCTGACACCTTTCATCAATTAAGGTCATTCCCCTGAAAAAAAATCTGCTCGGTAGACTGTTTTTTTAAACTTTGCCAATATTTTCTCTAACATAAAGGGAATCCGTAATCCTCGTTTAAGAGCTATAGCTTATCAAACTTATACGGCCCTTAGTGCCACATAACTCACATAGAAGCGGTTGGGTCCTTGTTTCGAAATAATTGATACGTCTGCTTATTTCAAACAGAAAAATCCGTGTTTTCAATTGAAATATTTTTAACAAGTAATTAAGTAAGTAGCTTTGAGTAAATCCCAAGTTTTTAAAGCTTTTTTACGTTCAACTTTTGACTTTCGAGCAGGAAAGGACACAAAAACGTTACCATGGTTACGTACAGAAAAGGCGATGTTTTAGTGTTAACAAAATCATTTACAGTTATATTTCAAAATTCGGCAGTTAGAATTTTTTTCAAGTTTTTGAGACCATTAAACTACCAACGGAGTCAGCGAAAAGAATTAGGGGGTTACTGAACTTATTTAGGAGATATTGTGCAAACTATCGCTAAAATGGACGTTTTTTGCTTAAGTTCGGAGGGGGAACCTGGGGCGAGTTTTAAAAAAAATTTCTATCTTTCCAATTAATTTTACTTAACGTCAATTTAACTGTGTAATTTTTGTTAAGGATAAGTTAAGTTCCTCAAAAATACAATTGTACCTAAACGCGCAGAAGAGCTGCGCACTGCAAAACAGGGGAATGACCTTAATTTGATATTTTGTGTATATAAAGAACATTCGTTGTACTTTCATTTAATCAAAACCACATGGTGTTTGTTTGGTTTCCATGACACCACAACAAAATAAATGAAGTCACTGTGGTGGACTTCTTGGATTTTCAAATTTCAGAGTTTCAAACTGAACACTGAAAATGGTTGGAGAACAATTTTTAGCGACTGGAATATACAAAATTGTAAGAAATAATTCTAAGTTGTCAGTATTTAGACAAAAATAATCGCCTTTTTAGCAAAAAATTACACACAAAAGCGTGACCTACTATTATGGCATCATCAATGGTGACGCCACTTTCAGATTAAGGTGAAAGGATGTGTTAAAAAAAGGTGTGCCAAAGCTTTTGAAAATCGGACAAAGAAAAAAGTATTTAAGCCAAAAGAAATCGAGGTGGGTCAGATTGACCCTCCTCTCTTATGCGTTCCAACTTCAACTTTACTGTTATAGCCTCAAATAAACTGAAACAATATCATTAAGAAAACGGGCGGGGAATGGAGCAAGTCATTTATCCTAATCTTTTGTTGCCAAAACCTAAGACACGCCCACAGCTTACAAACTATCTCTTTTTCTTCTGTTTTGAAAAACGTTTCTACAGCTCTTTCAAAATAAGACGGAATCATGCCACTGAGAAAAAAGCCAGAGTTTTCGTTCCTAGTTACAGCATAGTTTCAAAGGTGTTCCTCGCTGTTTTTACACTAAATAATTCCCTTGTATGATTAACAGAAGTGTTCAGTAGAGCAATGAACACCCCACCTTTTTACCCCTGAAAATGTAATAATATGGTATGCAGAGCATGCCTATAAAACCAATGTTTGAGTATTTGTCATAACGTATGATGTTAACAGCAAGTAATAAGCAGCAACCAGCACGTGTTACTCACCGTGGTGGCAACGAGGACGGTAGTAGCACCTCCCTAGTTTTAAACAAACAAGACCTGAGTGAGCGTTTGGGTCTTCGGCTTGGAACTAAACACTCGATTTGTAAACTACAAAAAGTAAATTTAAATTCAATACTTTTACTGTTTTAAAAACTTTTTTTGAATTGGTGTGATAATATACACAGAACCACCAAATTATAAAACAGCTTTTCTATTGGCAGTTTTGTTGCCCGTGGTAATACCATGGGTGACAAATTACTCTTTAATTTTGATGCGAAATTTTATTCGTAATTTGTAATTTTACATGTTAAATTACAAAATTGCCATGGCAACGGTTTCACAATGACGCTCAGCTGAAAATTGTTGGCGAGGAAGAAGTCAATGCGTTTAAAAAACTCACCTGGAAAAACGGTTATCACACCACTCATCATTCAGCATAATTATAATAAAGAATTTGACAACACACGCGTGAAATTATTTCCTAATTTCACGCGTCACCATTCCATTACAAATACTTTTAGAACATAGCTTGCAATTTTTCGCGAGCTTTTTGTATGGCGCGAACGTGCATGTAAATCTCGATAGACGCACGCCCGTGCGTCTATCAAATTGCGTGATGCACTCAACCAATCAAAACGCTCAGAATAGTTTAGGAGAATTCTGTATTTTATCAGTTTTGTTTAAAGTGGCAATG
>JAOBRG010388402.1:0-10737 GCA_027574985.1 Umimayanthus nakama | reverse complement strand
GTTCAAAAAAAAAATGCCTGCTAGCATATTGTATAGGAAAAAAAATCTTGCACACTATGGGACATGAAAAAAAAATTCCTGCTCACCAAAAAAGCCCCCCCCCCTCCAAAGATCAAATTATTTGCCCCCAACTACAGCTAGTCCCTCATGTACAGGTGCAAGTATATTTTTAATTGGATATTTCGTTTTCCACTGAGGAAGGCCTGGTAGAACAAACTGGGAATATGAAGACTGCAAAACAGTCTTAAAATATAAATATTGGTCTCAAAATGTCAGCTCAAATAATCCTACAGAAAAAAAATCACAGTAACTATAATCTATATTTATATGTAAACACTTTTATTGAAAATTTTCCCACCCAGTAAATCCGTTAGTATGCTGTAGTTTATTCAATAGTTCCACTACAATGATATGTCCAAATGTCACTTTTATAATTTCAATAATTTCTTTCTCACTTGCAACTACTTTCTGTAGGGTTTGAAAGGCTGCACAGTAAAAAAATCAAACATTATAAATAAATCTGAAGGGAGTCACAACTGGAGATGAAACACAACCTTAAGAAAATATAAATATCTTTCTTCCAGACACGAAGATTTTAATGTGAAGTTCAGGAGACTATAACAATAAGATCAGTGAATATGAAATAGGAGTTTGTTTAACCCTCCAAAGTGTATGTTCAATAAGCAATTTATTCAAATGACAAAACAAAACACAGTTTTCACCAAACAGTACTGTGTATTTCAATTGTACTTTCACTGACTTGGACAACCTGCCTGTCAATTCACTCTCCTTCGGCTTCAGTTAATTAACACCAAGTCATAACAATGGATGAACAAGCAACAATACTATAATCCGAAATGACACTAGAGCACACAGAAACATGCAGGCCACTTAGAAATTCTATATTAAAATCTACAGTAGACACCACGGAAACTATTATTTGCATTAACAATCTTATAGCCTCCTTGTAGAACCAACTTCAGATAAAGCTCAAACCGATAATGCAAACAGGTAAACTTTGGTTTTAGCAAGGTCAAGATTACAAAGGCTTCGGAGAATACGGATGTTCTTAACATGACAAAAATGTTCTCCTCTTACAACAAGCTTTGTGTTCTGGTTGTGTATTCAAATGAAACGGGGCTGATTGACTTTCAATTACACTTGATCCAAGGGAGTTTGGGTATTAAAATAGCCAAGTCAAAAAGCCTCTTATTTGTTGTTGCTAAAGTATTAAGCACACACAATTTACATTTCGGAAAGGAAAAAATGTAAACTATTAGAACTTGTCAACCATCGTTTACTCAAGGCGTCATGCAAAACTTTTGTTGAACTTTCGATGACGCCAAAAAGTTAATCCTTTCAGTGCAGTCAGATAAAGAGAATCAGCACACATTCACCACTCGCCATTTCCGTTTGTGGTGTTTGAAGAGAGCTGATCAAATGACCGTCAGCTTACCACAGACAGTTTGATCCTTCACTCATTCACTAAAACTACCCATCAACGGCCGGGTTTCTGAGGCACGTATCAAGTGCTTAAAAAGGGCCGACTTTTGATCTCACTCACAGCGACTCAGGAAGTTTCAACAAAAAATTAACCACTCAAAAAGAGGGTATTGGCTTTCCCCGATAAGGAATCACTCACCTGTTTATGCATTTCAACGTTCAAACCATATGACATCTCGTAGTACTGTGGAGAGAAGGAAAAAAAGCAGATCTCAGAGGTGTGAGGTCGGAAACCGTTTAACTGCGAGGATGCCCTTCAACGGCAAAGAGGAGTTAATGCGATCACGCGTTCGCGCCAAAAAAAGTAACGCAGACACTCGGTTTAAAACCTGATCTGAATCACTTCATCAAGGGGAAAAAAAACTACAAGCGTCTCTTGAGACACAATAGGCCTCAATAACTTCAGATTCTGGCGATTTTGAGGATTAAACATATTAAACGTCAAGTGAATTTTCTTCCATAAATATAGTTCCACTATCAATTGCAAATTAATTACAGCAGCCTCGCGCCATTATTACACAATTAAATGGAAAGGCCGCGGGCGAGACGAACAGGACTATTAGTATTTATATCCGAATAAGTTGTTATCAGGCGACTTAAACTGCTGGAAGGAATTCACGACTTTAAACCCAAATCCTCACAAACGTCACATTTGAGTAAACAAGCGCGACTTTCGCCGCTTAGCACGAACGATGCTTTTCAAACAATACGGCTGTTGCAAGACAGTTGAACTATATTTCCTTGATTACACACGCACACACACATACTCTCGCTGCAAGCACAATAAAGCTTGGGAAGAGGTTTCCAAGCCGATCATTTGGTGCAACTTTCGACACCACAGACTAGAACACGGCTTGAACCAAACCTAAAATTATCCGAGTTACAATTATACTACTCACCATCACATAATGTCTTTGCATTTCAGTCTTTTCGCTTGCTAACTTTTCACATTCTAGCTTCAAACTAAAACGCAAAAACACAACATAATGTAAATACTGCGTTGAAAGCCAACGATGAGATTAACTTTTACATGCCATAATAGATATGTCGTGGCCTAAATAAATTTCGAATTAAATTTGAGGAAAAAAACTTCGCGAGCTCTCTCCACAAGTTGCCAAGTTCAATGTCCTTCAGGGCTGACTTCTAATCGCAACTACAGCACAACAACGACAGAACCTGTTCGTGTTTTGAACTCGTGTGAAGTCATGCAGTGAGCTTCAACTTTTCAACGGCACCAAAAACCAAAAATAAAAGCAAAACTTTAATCTTACTTGTGGTACTGCGCTTGAAGAAAGTTGAACTCTTCCTTTATTCGATCACAGGAGTCTGCCACTGTGAACTTGAACGGTTGTCCGGATGGTTGGTGTGGCGTCTGATAAGGAAAATACACAGGGATAATATTTGACGAAGCCTCAATTCAACCGCCACGAAGCGCTAGGTGTCACATTACGAGAGATTGTGTGCCTTTCAATGTGAAGAGACCATTTCGACAGAGCTTTGCTTCTATAAAATTCTTACCGTGTGACGACTTTGATACATCGTGCTCGTCGACCCGAGAAGCTCTAAGGACGGATACGAGCAAACGAGAGTTAAATTTGTGCCAAATACTCCACAAACTCGTCAAGGGCTGCTCAAGACTGGACAGTCAGAAGTACTCGACCATTTTTCTCTTTACTAACCGTCTCTCCCGCTTCAGTCGATCCACACACGAACTCTGTAACTTCCAAGCAACTCGCCCTTCGAGCTCAGCTTGTAATATTCAACCGCCTTCCCGAATTACCACTCCAAAAGTTCCTGTTTCAATTGGCGTCGATATTTGTGAGTAATTTCACAAAAAACCCGTTCGCAAGCAGTAAGCAAATATCTGCCTTGAAATCGACACAGCCAAGTGACACGGCTAAATGCGGCACGCGGTTCCTTCACTGTAACACCATAACACCCTTGGGGCCGGGCCATATATGGCAAGTCACCGACCAATGTTTAATCTATATTTATTGGCTATCTAGTCAAAACCAATCAAACATGACCAACATTACGCCACTCGCTAAAATATCCCACGTGGGGTCATCTTGTGGGGTAAACAAGACCCAATCATCGTGAAGAGCGTGCGAAAAAACAACTCCAACACCTGCATTCTTTTCTCATAATGAGATCAAGTATGTCACTCAAACTTTAACGAGCTGGTTCACCCGTCAATCAAAGTAACGTGGTACAGTGTTGACAATGCTAAGCTCCTCCTTCCACTTGCTTTATCAAACGAATGCTTTGTAAATTAGTTCCCAATATCACCAAACTAAACAAAATCAATCGTGCGCGAAGTTGTTCTACAAATTGTTGGCACTTAGTGGCGCTCGATGGAGGAGGGAAGGAATTTTTCACGAATCACGTCCGGCATATTTTCACAGCTCGCACAATTTCGCAAAGTCATTTTTCTTGATTATTCTCGAAGGTCTTTCATCAGATGCAGGCGTCAAAATATCTCGTCTGCCAAAGCCGTCGCCCGTGCACAGAATATTTTGTGTTTTCCGCACAACAGTGCCTGCTTTCACACCACGAAGAAAATTATTTTTGCAATTGGCAATTCTAATATGTGTGTACCCGTTAAGGTCGTTTGGCTGCTTCATGAAATATTTGATTTTGTTATCAACAAATGGACGCGATGGCGAAAGAGGATTTATCTTCTTTCAAGCGAGTAAATTGCTCCCCAAGGGCATACATACAAATATATGCTAGACTGGCGCCGAGGCGTCTCTCAGTGGACACATTGATTTTCAAAGATAAAGCCTTAATTAACACAATAATCGGCTCCTGAGTGTTGCTAATTAGTGTCGGTGTAATTACGTAAATTACTGAGCCTAATCGCACTAATGACTTGAGAATTATAATGAAAAACAGCCCGGTCACGTGGGGTTAAAACAACACAGTGCAACTGAACTGGTTCCTGATTGGCCGACCCGACTCAGTGGGTTCGCCAGAAGTAATATAGTGCAAACCGACGGAACAACAATTGACCAATTTAGGCACAGAAGACAATGTTTATCGATGAGACACGTGCTCGCAGTCAAAATGCGCTGAGGTATTGAATTTTCGTTAGATAAGTTTTTTTTGTCTGTGATTAACGCAAACAGGGTGAACCCAGTGCAATTAAGCTTGACAGCACTTAAGAACAACCATTATAGCGTTTCTTGCCATCTGTATTTGTGTTTGAGTTGCCCTCGTTCAATTGCTTGAATTTTAATGTCGCCACAAAAACTTTTTAAGTCGTTTGTTTTTCACAATTGTGTCAACCGGCCTGTTGATGGCTTGTCTTACTATCAGTGCTAATGTTAAATTAAGGCTCCGCGCTGTTGACATTAGTCTTGTTTTCGGAGACTCGTGAACGAGTCATCGAAAACTGTTTTGGCTGTTCTTTAAAAGGAGTGGAATTTCACACGCACGTATTTTGACCTACATCAATGTTTCATTATAAGTAATTCGCGCTATGATGATCTTTCAATGAATGCACAAACCAAAAGTACCTTTTGCGGTTAAGATCTACGATAAAGTGTGGGATTGGAAATTCTGTGGTTATTGACGCATGTGTCTTTCTCAAAACCGCATATTTATATCGCAAATCTTTCCGAGTCAGAGATGGCATTTGGCAAAACAGGAACAGTTTCATGTCGCAAATCCTGTTAGACTTTTGTAAATTATATGTCCGACATTTATATCGCACAACAGCTAGTTACATAAGTCATACGATTTGCCAAGGCAGATGTCCAATTCTATTTTATTAGTATTCAGAGAACCCGCCGCGAAAATTTCGCTTATGCCGGAAAGCTTGATAAAACGTTTAAAAAAACCAATAGTTGAAAACTGAAATGAAAGAAAGCAAAAACCGAAAAAAGTACGAATTATGCACACAAATACACCAGTCATTTGATCCATTTCATTTTCAAAGCGGTGCCTCTCATGGGCGAAAGCCGCAAGAAAACAAACCATGATTTCAATTTTTAAAAACATATTTGGCGAGGCGACTCTACAAATATTGAACTAACCAAACAAAAGGCCACAGTGAAAGGGCCAAAGCCATGGCTACCGAAGCGTGACGTATTGAATTAAGAGAAAAGCACAATTAACGAGCAGACAGGCCGTGTTTTTGTTTCAGCACAGTGTGAAGTGAGTCCCGCAAAAACCACTAAATCTGTCTGCGAGTGAAAAGGCGCGCTCGGGCAGAACAAAATAACTTCCTGTGGTTTGTGTGTTCGCATGAATAATTTACACAAGATAAAATGGAAATGTTTAGAAAACACAGCTGCTGCGAAATGCTTTTCTATTGATATTGCGGATAAAGAAGGTGAAACCGCAGCGAACGGCTCAGATCTCCCTGGGAAATCAATAAGGCTTTTAAAGGCCTTCACAACTCAACGCATTTATAATTGTGAAAAGAAGGTTCAAATGTAAAACCGGGTGCCAAAAACAACAAGAGCGAACTGCGTCATTGTAAATCTCGCATAAATAGCATTGATCTTTCAGTAAATAGACGGGCTCCCAAGAATAACGAGTTTGATGACAGACAACATTTATATGTTTGATACGAAAAGCAAGCTGCTTTATCCAATGTCGAGGGACAGTCCGGAGGGATGAAAGCGATATTGCTAAAGAGCATCATAAAGCCTGCCGCGAGAGCTAATGCTCCAAATACACGTGTTGACAGCTTGGCGAAGTTTTTGCGGATCCAATTTCGTTCAGCAAAAGACCGCCAAGAGAGCGAAAAGTGTCTAGTTTTCAAAACACCAAAGCTCTTGGTGAGTGCTGAACAAATGCGAGAGAACAGTTTCGTGTAACGATTAAATTGCAAATACGAGAGAAAAAGCATTAAAATCTAGCTTAAAGTGCGTCATTATACAAAATTCTGACAGCATTGCTTTAAAATATTCCGTTTGTAAGGCGTACCAGTATCAAAGCCACGTCAGCTTAAAAGACATTTTTTTATTATCTTCATCTTATTCCAATACTAAAATAGACGACTCGTGATAACTAAGTTGGCAAAGAAACTTAATAGTTCGGAGAAAGCTCGCGTCACAAAACGCTCAATTAAAAATAATGAATTATATATCTTGCCCTTTTTTGAGTCTGATTTGAAGCACTTTCTGAAGATATTTAATTTTTATGAACAAGCTTAGCGGACTTTTGCGATTTACCGATTTTCATCCTATTCAAACTATTGACAATTACTGCGAGAAGGCGATATTGTTTGTCATACACTAAATAAAGCTTTTTTAATATTCGTTCAATCTTGTCAAACTTTCCAATTAATATGAGTTCGTTTTGAAGGTTGAATTGTTCAAGTGGCCATAAAATAAATAGTAATTTGCTGTGTCCAGAAAACCGCTATCAATAAAACATTACTATCTTTTCACAAAACGATGTGATTCATCGGTGAGAAACAAAACGCAGACAGCCTTTGGGCTTACGCGGAAGGAAATCTGGAGTTTGTCTGCAATTTGATTTAGCAGTAGATGTTTTTGCAGATACTGCATTCGAATCGGATTTTAAAAATGACAAATGGTTAGAGAGATATTTAATCAACGATTAAAAAAATCGCGCGTATCCTCAACTCAAGTTTCTTCCGAAAATCTAAGATATTATCGAGTAAGATTTTAATTCGTGAGTGGTTTTCGTTTTCGTTTTCGTTTTCAGTTTTTATGTATAATTTCAGTTTCGAAACAGTTTAGAAAACATTCCAAGTCAAAATACTTGCCACTAAAAATGAATAAATTCATAATCTCTGCTTATATGCAAAATAGGACCACAAATTATTTGCTTTTCTTGTATCATAGAATCTATACACAAAAACCTCATAATTTCTTTGTTATTTCGCCTGATGTATAAACACAATTCAGTCCCTTGGCGAAAAGAGCTTGCTTGCATAATGAACTTAGCTACTCAATATAATTTCAGTAAACAAAACACCACGTTTGTTGAATCGATGAATACTGTTTGGAATGAAACCTCCAATTAAAATTATGCACTCTTGACTCAAATGATTTCCTTTCGGTACTGGAAATAGATTGTATATGTTAATGTATATAATGAGAAATCTTCATGAGAAGAATATACAATAAATATTGAATTCGCTAACTAGAATGGAAATGTTAAACTGTTTGATAAACTTAAAGACATTTGCAGACAGTCATGGATAGAAAGATTAAATTATCTTTACGCGATCTTTAGTCGTTTTTTAAAGTATTATTCTTCCGATGTCAAACAGAATAACATTTTGTGTTAAAATAATGGTTTGTAAACAAAAATACTTACATTTCAATCTTCAATTTCATGGTTATTGTTGAACTGCTATGAAACAAGAAAACGACGGTATTAAAATTTGATCTATTGAAAATCTTTCGGAGTTTCGCTGCCAAGAGAGCGGAAATCAAACAAATTGAACACTCATAACTGAATAACCACAAAAAAAACACCAAAAAAACCCGCATCGTATAAATTATTGCTACACAATTGTTTTTTCAGTATATCCAATGGAAGAGAAATGGAACTACAAACACGGTTTTTATGCCTTTTGATTCAAACGCCATACAAAGTCATAAAATTTTTGGAAATGGGAATTCGAGGAAGCATAAAAAAATATAGTCTTTTAAAAAAATAGCACTTCCTCCAGTTTATAAACCGAAAACTTACATAAATCATTTAAGCGTGTCAGAATCAAAAATCAATCTTTACTAAGATTTCACGATTATCGAAGAAATGATATCAAGCAAGTGGTCTGCAATTTGTGATAGGGTCTACACATACACACTGCGACTAGCTCTGCGTTTCTGTGAGATATTCCACGAATTCGGTCAACAATGATGGTTTATCAACACACTCTCCCCATTCTTCGAATACGCCTCGGCCGCACAAACAAACTGGAGTGAGGTGTCGGAAGATGACATAGCAAAAACAGTTTTAGTCCTTACATAAAAACTGCCTATCTCCAAAGCAACATGTTTGAGATTTGCTTGTATATGCAAAACGGGAAATCAACAGCTATTATTTACAATAAGCTGGCACACTGCTGTAAACCGCTAAAGTAAAACAACAAAACACCAATCTAACCAGTAGATAGTTTCTAAGATTCAAGTTATAACGCGATTGTCGGACTGAAGCAAACTGAATTGAGTGTATTTCATCCGTGATACTTTTAGTTATGAGCTTCACATAGCTGCTGAGGCATTCAAGGCCTTGCGAGACAAAAAGCAACGAAAAATGCATCAACATCGCGTTACGCCTAAAACTCCAAAATGTCGACGTTATAGGTTTGTTAAGCGCTGCCCTGCCGGGTACCAGAGGCAAAACTCGCTCAAATGGAAACTGCAAAGCTGCAAAGCTGCAAATGAGCTGCAAAGCGTGAGACCGAAGGCCGATCGCGAATAGCTACTAGTAGTTTATTTCGATTTGAGCGAGTATTGCCACTGCTACCCAGGGCTAACATCTTTCACCAGTTTGCGATAAGAAGGTTAATCGTTTTTGCAAACGTTTATATGCGACTGATACAGCTATAATTATTCAAAAAATAGTATTGAAAGAGGATTATCAGAACAAGCCTGTTTTCCCAGTCGTTTGAAGTATCGTTTGAATCTCTATCAAATTTCTTTATTATTTTTCTCGAATTACGCACACGAGGTTTCTCTCAAATGTGTGCGGTGATAAAACTGTGAACTTGCTATCAGTGAACAGCAGGGGGGTTGTAATAAAATCGAGAGCGATAACTCCGTAGTATTCTCGGCGCCTTAATTCAAGTTGGTCCCATCAATTTATTGCTCTCATCAATTTCATCTGGCTCTCCTTTGGTTCTTTATCATTCTCAACACTGATATGATAAAAGCGAGAAACTTTGCGTGCCGTTGCAAATGTGATCAGACTAAGATATCGTGCACTGGCTGAGGGGATCGAACGGCAAACGAGGCAGACGGATGGTGCGGACAATTTGACTTTTGAGGGGGAGGGAGGGAGTGGAAGGTTTTCTGCAGCACCGTAAAGCAAGAAAAATAAATCAAGCTCGAAATGCTCTATATCGTGCACATCTTTTTGACTAAAAAAATTGATCTGCCTTCAGTTCATCTGGGGGGTGGGGGGGGGGGGGAGAATTCTTGCACTGGCCAGATCTTCTTCCCCCCCTCCCCAAAGTCAAATTGACCACTCCTTAGGTTATATTGTGACCAGCCACGAACGTAAATTGAGGTCAAGCGTTGTCAAATTTCTACGCGCAAAATTTTTTATCAAAACTCTGCGAGTGGCCGTACTTGACTGAAGCAATTGGGCACACTATGTGTGCAATGTTACATGGTGTAGCAAGGCCTGACCCCTGGGATCTGGAAGTTAAGTTAAAACCACGCGATCGATCTGAAATGACGCGCACACAGAAAAATACCTTTCTCTTAGGCGTCTTTTTACTGCGCGCGTTTTTCGCCTACGTTACTCAGGCTTCGCGCGTAATGCTTATACAGTAATTGGCATACTGGCAACCAAAATTCCTCCATCTCTAGTGAGTTTATCACACCGGCAAGTGCGGCACTCTTCGTTCTAGGTCATGCCAGCGTGCGTGTGTGTGTATGTGAGCAAGTGCCTGTGTTAGGGTTAGATTAGGTCTAGGGTTGGGTTTTCGGGACCCACAATTAGAACGTAACTTCTGTCCTGACTCGTTTACCTAATGTGGTAGATAGAGAACGCCACTATCGCCCCAGTGACAGACTCGCCAAGTCCAGAGTTCGAAGAATGAAATAACGGGAAATAACGATCGATCTTACATGCAACAAGTGCGCCTAGGGAAAAAAAAACTTACAAATTAGCTTACTACGTCTTCTGGCAGACGCATTTTTTGTGCGTGCGTTTGTCATCCATGCTCAAGTTTAGCGCGCGCTTCTATTATTATTGACCCAGTTAAAACAATAAATCCCGCTCCACCGTCGCTTTGTGTCAACTGTGAGCTGCCACATGGGTTAAACATCCAGCGCTCGAAAAATAATAAGCGTTAAGCGCGTCAGCCGAACTCATTAGGAGCGCATTTTTTTACTTAAGTATATTTAATAAAAGATTTGCTCGAGCCGGCAAGAATGTTCGTCCAAGGAATTCGTAATGCAGGTGCGCATCTTAGTTAGATTACCATTTAAAGGTGCGCTGCTTTAGAACATTGCAAATTGATTCGTGTTCCAGCTTAGGCCAAAAAAAAAGGTTAGCGTCCTTTTTTAAGAAATT
>JAOBRG010388391.1:0-10374 GCA_027574985.1 Umimayanthus nakama | reverse complement strand
AGAACCATCTGTTGTGGAGCCAGCTCTCCTGCCCTGATTGTGGTTGTTTTTAGAGCGAGCTCTTGTTGAGCCAGCTCTCCTGCCCTGATTGTGGTTGGTTGTAGAACCATCTGTTGTGGAGCAAGCTCCCCTGGCCCCATAGTGATTTGTTGTAGAACCAGCTGTTGCGGAGCCAGCTCCCTTGCCCCAAATTGTGGTTTTTTGTAGAACCATCTGTTGTGGAGCCAGCTCTCCTGCCCTGATTGTGGTTGTTTTTAGAGCGAGCTCTTGTTGAGCCAGCTCCCCTGCCCTGATTGCGGTTGGTTGTAGAACCAGCTGTTGTGGAGCCAGCTCTCCTGCCATGATTGTGGTTGTTTTTAGAGCGAGCTCTTGTTGAGCCAGCTCCCCTGCCCTGATTGCGGTTGGTTGTAGAACCAGCTGTTGTGGAGCCAGCTCTCCTGCCCTGATTGTGGTTGTTTTTAGAGCCAGCAGTTGTTGAGCCAGCTCCCCTGCCTTGATGGAGGTTGGTTGTAGAACCAGCTGTTGTGGAGCCAGCTCCCTGCCTCGATGGAAGTTGGTTGCTGAACCGCCCCCCGGAAGCCGATGGTGGTTGATTGCTGAACCATCCCCCTAAGTTGATGGTAGATGGTTGCTCAACCATCCTGCTAGCCCGATAGTGGTTGGTTGCTGAACCATCCCCCTAACCCGATAATGGTTGGTTGCTGAACCATCCCCCTAACCCGATAGTGGTTGGTTGCTGAACCATCCTCCTAACCCGATAGTGGTTAGTTGCTGAACCATCCCCCTAACCCGATAGTGGTTGGTTGCTGAACCATCCCCCTAGCCCGATAGTGGTTGGTTGCTGAGCAATCCCCCTAACCCGATAGTGGTTGGTTGCTGAACCATCCCCCTAGCCCGATAGTGGTTAGTTGCTGAACCATCCCCCTAACCCGATAGTGGTTGGTTGCTAAGCAATTCCCCTAACCCGATAGTGGTTGGTTGCTTAACAATCCCCCTAACCCGATAGTGGTTAGTTGCTGAACCATCCTCCTAACCCGATAGTGGTTGGTTGCTGAACCTTCCCCCTAACCCGATAGTGGTTGGTTGCTGAACAATCCCCCTAACCCGATAGTGGTTGGTTGCTGAACCATCCCCCTAACCCGATAGTGGTTGGTTGCTGAACCATTCTCCTAACCCGATAGTGGTTGGTTGCTGAACCATCCCCCTAACCCGATAGTAGTTGGTTGTTTAGCTATCCCGGGCCCTGCCCCGATTGTGATCGGTAGATGTACCATGTTCCCTGCTTCGATCAATGATGTTTTCAAAAGCGTTTAACGTGAGATATGGTAGCTTACTCATTATTCATTTCACAGTTAGCTCACTTTTCTTTTTTTTTTAGAGATTGACTGAAATTGATAAGATTCTAAGTGCACTTTCGGTCTATGGCTTAGGGATGTCATTAGATCAGAGTCCCTACGACTTATCCACCTACCCATGTGAAAAAAAGTTAATATGTTTGCTTTGAAAAAAATTTATTGCAAACTAATTTCATCCTTGGTATTGCATACACCAAGCTGTTGCTTTACTAAGGTATAAAAGCTGTTTTTCAATTGCCTGGTTAACTAATAATTCAACTGTGCAAGTTGTAGTTCATCGGCTGATCTCAATCCAGGTACTGGCAAATGTTTTTCATGCACTGCTCAAGCAATGTTATTAGTTTGATCAGACCCATTGTTATGACAATTCCTTAAGTTTTGCATTATTAAAACTGAGTAGGTTTAAAAGGTTTAGCTATACATTTTAACAAACTTATTTGAGGTAAACTAATAGAGCTTTTAAAGGTAGCTTCTCGAGCTAATGTTTCAAGCAACCCTCTCCCACCACTCTCCGTGATGTGACTTTAATGCTCTCACATGATCGCCATATATTTTAATAACACAGCTGTTTTTTACAGACTCCGTCTGATTGGTAGTCTCCCTCGCTCTGTTTTTGTTACGTAATTATAGCATGATAAACATCCAACTATCGCTCTACCAACACTGATAAAAAGCCTATTTGCCTAATAGCAGTACCACTACAAAAAGAACACCCTCTTTCGTTAGACATAAAGCCTTCTTTAAAACGGCGGCCAAGCTGACTTGAGCCATGGAGTCAGCCAAAATCAGCTGTGCAGCTGTTATTATTATTGACTGCTGTTGTTAAACAATTCTGGGATTAGTTTGCGTAATCAGCTTTTAGCCCAAAGAACAATCCCGACTGGGCTTTATTCTCCTCAAACTAAAAGGCAATTTATGCTTTGAATATTTAGTAACGTTCCAATTGCTTCATTGACAACGACTGGTTATGGAAAAACACTTTATGATCGGCAAGGTAGAAACTTTAGATAAAATCAGATTGTCTTAGGACTTTTGTAGCTTTGGGTTTTGTTATTGTATAATGTACTGTACCAATATTAACATAGTTAGTCATGTTGTTTTCGTTGTTCCGCAGTGGTGTTTTGAACAAATAACTTGGCAACCAATGAATTTTTCACATGGGAATGTTATCCCATCTTGCCTCTCACAGATTAAATGAGGAGCAGAAAATAACTTAATTACTAAATTAGTTGTTCAGTGTTTTGCTTTTCCGTTCATCTTTCAAATACTCGTGACATTCATGACCAAAAGAAATTCATGACATGAACCAGTTTAACCGATCAACAAGAAAGGTCAAGGTTGTGTTTTTATGTTGGTTCAGTGACCATCACACGTTTCGAATGTTTGCATGAACGTGTACATTTGTACAACGCTATTGGCATGCAAATCACTCTTGTGCTTTTGTTTTGAAAAATTTATGGTTATAGCAGATCTACTTTCTATAGAAATGGTTGTGTAAACAAAAACCGATTCCAAACTCGAACCTCGAATAAACAATCTAACGTGAAAACAAAACTGAGTTCGCCTTGAAGCGAGAAAACTAAAGTCCAACTTGATACACCCAGATTGTCTGTCTTTTTCCTTCCGTCTTGGACCTGTGTTCACACTACTTTGTAAACTCCAGGTTTTTTAACAAAAAGAAAAGCATTCCAGCAGGCAGGTTATACACTGAAAACGTTTTGTATTCCTGGGTTAACAAAAGTTGGAATGTTGCCTGGGGTTTCAGCAATAAAGACCTTGAGTAGTTTTATTTATAATAGTCATTCACTCAAGCCGGCGCACAAAGCTCATTTTTCTAAGTGTGTCTGTACAAGGATGAAGGTATCTGACATTGAGGTATGACGTCAATAAAGTTAAACACAAAACGAGCAGCTGAAAGAAGTAAGAAAGTTCCAACGTAGCGGCTATGCGCATGCGTGCCATACCTATATTCAGTATCATAAACCCGCAAAAGATATTAATTGCACTAGCTAAACGTCCTTGTAATGGCGTTTGCTAAGGCGGCCAAACTGAGCACTTCTTAGTCTAAGCTCCAAAGCATCGGTGTTTCCGATCAAAACTAGACCTGGTTTCGGTTTTGCGAATTTGCTAGTTTTTGGTTATATCTCTTTGTGCTTAAGCCAACTGACTGACTATTAGCGCATGGCTTGATCGAGACACGTGGTCATAAGAAAGATAGCTGCCCGATCGAGACGCCAAACAAAATAAAATAATTGGTTAGCCATATTGTTTTTTAGCCACTGCCGTTTTTGTTCTATCGCTTGGCTCCGGAACACCCCCCTTTTTTCCTAAAAAGAGAGCTTCCTTTTTGGGTATCAGGCTAAACGTTCTACGTTTTTCTTAAACACCTCAGTCCTAAATGTTTCTACCAAAAATGTTTTTGATAACAACTTAAGGAGAAATGTCTGTATACGTTCGTGTTGTCGCCTGTTTACCAAATGCCAAATGCCACTGCTCTCTCACGATATCAAACCTAATAAAATCGGATTTTCCTCCTTAGACAAGTACGTTCTACTAAGCAGCTTCCTCAATAATTGCATTTTCAGCCTCGATATTTTCTTTTCAAAAAGAGAGTATACATACAATATACCGCATTTTCACCAGCTTGATATAAAACAGAGATATTTTACTTTGTAAATTACGTTATGAATTGAATCTGCTATAACTAAACTAAGGTGGCTTTTTTCGGAACGTTACATGTGTTCGGCGAAATAACGGAGACGAATGCATGTGCTTCTTTAACTGTGAATGCTATATCACCTCTGCTGCTGGTTTTCAAAGAGTGTTGCTTTTATTCAGGTGGTGAATTATTTTGTATTGTTACTTAAAAGTATAATGCCGGCATTGGCTGAAATAAAGCATAATTTTAGAAGAAGTGGCTAATCATTGAGCAACTTTCAATACTTAAGAGAAATATTCTTATAAGAAACTTGAAACTCTTGAGGAAGTTAAAATCGCTTTTAAAGTTTGCCGAGCACTACATTAGCAGTTTACGTGTCTAATAAGAACTTCGCTGACTAGTTACAAAAACTGAAAACTGAAAAGGGTTCGTCAGTGCACAGAGGTCCGGGTTTCAATGTTCAAGAACCGTCGATGTTGTTTGAAATGTATTAATAATTGCGGAAGTTTTTTTAATTGGCTTAATACCATATGACCGACCTTAACGATCAATACAACAACCTGCAATTGACTGGAGAAGACATTAGCCATTCTCGACCCCGGAGCCCACGTTTCACCGAGTCAGCGGATGTTGGCGAGTTTTTTAAACCAAAACGGACACGCATGCGTGTAGCGAAACACTTTGTTTCAGAGGGTATAAAGTTTTTTTCTGTTTAAAATTTTGATTAAAATCTAAACTATCTATCTTAACCTGTAAACGTTAAATTTCTCTCGTTTAAGTTCTTTTGTATAAAATCGGCAAGATTTAATCAAACTTTTAAGTTTCGTTCTATCCTCAACCGACTAGGATTTCTGTGCAAAAGCGCTCTTTTCAAAATCATTCATGCTCTATAAAACCTGTTTTCTATTGATACCGGAATCGGCATCTTTACCCACAAAGAAAAATTGCATTGGCCTGCAATGAAATGAACTGTAAAACTAAAAACTTAAATCCATCTGAATGCTTAGCAGAGCTTTGTTGTATGCTTCGAAATATTACGTTTCCATGGCCAACTGTCTGAAAGCAAAAGGACGTCCACGCCTTGTCTACACGCAGCTGGGCTTTCATCAGCGGACAAAAACTGGTCTCTTTTGTCTGAGGAAACACCTACGGCTAATTGCCCTAAAAACTATTCACGATTCACAGTTTCTAAAGTACATGTAGTGCATACAGTATTTCTTTATTCCATGCATTCCGACAAGCTAATAAGGTTTTGTTAGTGTTTAACTGGAAACGAATTATCTGCTACATACCAACGACAGGAATTGAACTTACAATGAACATTTTCTCGTGAAAGAATTGAGTTGTAACAAAAAATAAACTGACCATTTTTAAGGCACTACTTCGCGCCAAGAGCCAGTTTTCAAAGCAAGTTTGAACAGTAACAACATGCAGCTGTTCAAGATTGCTGGTCGTTTTGTGTCTGAGTTTTAAAATGTAGCAATTGTTCAGCTGAACAACCTGAACGCACTTTCAATCACATCCTATAAGCCGGCAGTGTTGGAATGAGCCGGCACTCAGTTAAATATTCTGAAACATGTGTGGTTTTATGAGCAATCGTATGTGCACATTTGGTGGAAAGCTGACGTTTTGAGCTTTAGTTTTCAAAGTACTAGTCTTCAGTCAGCCGGTTTAAATTAAGAAACATCTGCCTGCAGAATGACGTGAGTTCAAGAATAATAAAAGGACCTGCAAGCATAGGTTTTAATTAACATGAGAGTCGTGTCGGACATTTTTAAAGCTCCGGAAAACTACTTTTTGGAAAAAAAGACCTGGTTGTCTTCGTCGGTGGTTCGGCTAGATAACAAATCAACAAAAGTTTGTATCGTCCATCTGTCAAAGTGAAGGCTGGGTAGCAAGCCACCAACTTGAAACGGGAGAAGAATAAAACCAGCGTTTTGTTGATAAGCTATACATTTAAAAAAAAACAGCCTGTTAAAGATAAAATGCTTTGATGAATGTTAGCAATTGACGGAGTCACTTCAAGACTTGATTGACACAAAATCGCCAAAATACCAAGCGTTTTACAAAGCCAGTCGTGAGAGGTTTAAGCGATCACTACTGATACAATCATATGTATTTGAAAGAACTTGCTATGTAGCTCTCAGTTATAGCGGACTGGCTGCGAAACAATGAGATTGATGCACGCAGTTCAATCGCAGGCCTGCAAATTGTCAAGACTGGACGCACACGGTTGTCTTCTTTCTTCAAATACACATAGCGCTGACTGACCGAATACGTTGACTAAACTAAAGTTTTCTAGTCAGAGTTCAAACAAGCCCACATGCTGACACAAGCTGGTTAGCGCTAACTCAGTTTTTAAGGCACATACCGCCTTTTTCTTTCAGAAACTCTTTTTACTTTCTTTCTGTTTAATTTTCGGATAAGCCAACGATTTTCATCGCTCGTCATGTTTATTGAATACACACTACTTTCGCAACACTAACACTGTAGTCAAGACTAGCTTGTACAAGCTGGACCACATGTCAAGGCAGTCCAAACCCGACCATCGCGCAGCTGTGATCTCAGTTCATAGGTAAATCGGACAAAACTAACCAACAACGAACATCTTCACTGTCCTTGTTAGAAATCTCAAGCTATCTCAGGTATACAACAGGAGGAGGTCAGCGGTTTTTTTTCCCGCATTCACAAAAACGGACGTTCTTTTTTTATTTTCTATAAATCCTGTCACACTTCAAACGTGCCAGTTCTCGCTTTTTTAAAAGACTATACTCTTGTTTCTTATCCCGCTTGAAAGAGTCTTGACGAGTTTTACGCATTAATAGAATAAATTTAACCCTATTAAAACCGTGGATAATGTCATTTTACCGTGAATTAACGCCAACTGTGTTGCATGCAAAAACTTTGTCTCAAGTTCACTTTTTGGTTGCTGCGAAAGTCTGACAGGAAACATGTCACTCTTCCTGCTCATTACCTTGTAATTTATCATAGAAAAGGGTGGCACGCTTATTTGATATGATGTTTGATGGTTTATAATATTTTTACATCTATCATTTTGATTCTAAAGGGTTTTATTGGCACGTCAAATCTTTGTTCTAAAAACAAAGCGTAACTGTCGACACACGTGGCGTCCTGACGCAGACAAAGAACACTGCAGAACAAAGAACTGGAAAGCGAAGTTTTGCAAAGGCATTTCTGTGTCTTCAAAATTAATAAAATATAGACACAAAAGTAATGCTCCTGATACGACAAAGAAGCCGACAAGAAAAGTTTATCGAAAAGTACAAACTGAAAGGTCAAAACCATCAACGAGACACACACTCAAGGGGCTAGCCCATTACGGGATGAAGATATTAAAGTTATTACCTAGGTGTTGACACAGGTGATTTTATTGATTTTTCTCGGTATTTACATTGTTTTGTTTTGCTACACGTGGTAGCATGACGATATTTTGAACAACTTAATCCAAGGCTTTTCAACTTCTAAAACTCACAATGTACCTGTCTGTGAATTAAATGTAATTCATGTCTCCTTGTCTTCCTCTCTCTCTATATATATATACACACTTGTGGTTCGCCTGTTGGTTGAGAAATTGGGGATTAGAACATCCTGTTGTCCGAGACAAAACGGACTGGACGAGAATTAAAACAGGGGGTTTAAATCTCATTTCACGGATCATTAAATGTGGATACTTCGTTTCTTGATTCAGATCCACTCTGTCAGTTTGCAGTCTATTATGTCATGTAGACACGTGGCGGAGTTTAGATGACAATGGTCGGGTGAAAAAGTACGGCCCAAAACAAACTGGAATTCAGTCATACTTCAGAGAATCTAGGAAGTAACAGTTTTAAGTAAGGCTGCGTTTTACTTTGACAAAAACCTTTTGAGGTGACAGCGATTCAGCGTAAACGCCTTTTACGTTTTCCGTGCAGCTGGGGATAGATATTTAAATTCCTATGGGCCTTCGTAAAACAATTGCGAAATTCTTTATTTTTTGCGCTCTGTACAAAACGATCTGACAACTTCTTTTCATTTGTAAATGGCGCACGTGTCAGTCCAATTACTAATTGTTGCCCACACAAAGTCAACACACATTCACAGTGCCCAGGTGTATAATCTGAAACAGGATTTCCGATATACAGTACTTTGTTTGTTTTCCAGTATATTACTAAATTAATAAAAAAAAACTGTGCGGCTGTATTAGAATTTCTTCTCTTCTTGTTTCAGGCCGCAGCCCAGCAATCGAATACAATGCAGTTTTTGAAATGTACTCGTGCCGGCATTTTGCAGCACTTCAGTGTGAAACGTCATCGACGTTTCTTGGTCCAACACCTGGTAGAACGCATCGTGATTGGTTGATAGAGGACAATGGCCGAGTAGACATGTTTGCGCGTGTTTTGAGACCGAAAGATGATCTCGCGCCAAAACGATCACCTTTTATATTGTTCTTATGGAAAGAGCTGACCGCCCAATCAGCGACGAGCAACATGCATGAAATTGACAATATTATATTTCACGATTCATTTCCTACAACTCAAAGAACGAAGGCTACTACGGAGTGAACGTCACATACTTCTTGTTCGAGAAACTGCGAGACTTCGTTCTTTGCAGACATGACATCGAATGAATTTACATTTCGACCGAATTGTCGATCACCAGAACGTGTTGATATTACTCCCAGTCGTTCGGTGTGCCGACAACTTTTTGGGCCCATAGACCATTCGCAAATGCATTCAGATTTAAAGAGAGAGTTGACGAAGATGGCTAAAGAAACTACTACTCGATGGAATTTTAACTTCGAGAATGACAAACCGCTGGAAGGAAGATATCTTTGGTGCAGTGTTAAAAGCAAGGAATCGAAGACCGAAGCGTTTGCGAGTTCTAGTTCTGTTTATTGTACAATCGAGGAATCGAACAGAAGTCGCGCCGTTGCAGCAGCGAACGAGAAGCTTGAGGGACGGCCAGCGAACATAGCGCCTTTGAAACCGGAACTCGAATTTTTGGCGAACGACAAGGGACTATCAGCGAGAAGCTCTACTAAGAAGCGACCTTCAACGGGAACAATTACAGGTAATTTAACATTAAAGTTTCTTTTTGGTGTGTTGTTTTGACGAGGTGACTCAAAGGTGATGGGGAGCAGAACAGTTTGTAACCTGAGCACAGATCAACGGTTTTAAATGAGAAAATGATATAAAGCGAAGTGTACAAAAAGCCTTGAACCATAGTCCATTCACTGGACAACGATAAAAGGAAGTTGAAATTAAGGGGTTGCAAATCTCTTTTAAACCAGGAGTTAACCTCTCAGATTTAAATTTGCATTGGCATACACATAGCTAGCAGTCGGCGATTGTCGTTAAAATTAAAAATACGCTGTCAAACTCCATTTTTTCTGCGACGAAACACGATACGTTCTTGCCGACGTATTGTTAAATTAGTGGCGCCGTGTTGTTATGAACATCACTGCATATGGTTATATCTTGGTATATCTTTTACAATTTTTTTTTCTTCTTGCGTTTTGCCCACAGATTTTCTGAGGAAAAGAAAGAAGCAGTCAAGCGAATCAAGCTCCCCGAGTTGTGAACCCCTACCGGAAAGAAGACGAGGAAGACGCCAACAAGTTCAATCACGTCTCGAGGGGTTTTTACGCACAGATAACGCCAGTACGAGTAGCAGTCCGGTAAGATTTTTCACTGTTTTAACGTCTTAAGCTCATGAAATCAAAGCTTCAAAGTACAGTTCGTGCGGAGCGTTCAACGCTTTTGTTGTGGTCAAAACCGAAAACATGGAACTCGTCACGATTTGGACCTTTTTTTGCTGGTCAAAACAAAAACACACAAAAGGAGAAAACAAAACTGTTTAATCCGCTTGAGCCAGGAGTTTTGTTTCTTTTCTTTTTTGGGATATGTTGGTCCCACAAGCTGTTGTTCTTAAGCTGTATTATCATTCACCGTTTTTATTGTAATTTCAGCGATTTGAGTGCAGTGTTGGTGGGATTGAAAAGCCTTTGGATCTGAGATTATATAATGCGCTAAATTGGCCCGAACGATAATTAGGATTATTTTGTCCCCGGCTTTTTGCTTTTTCGTACAGAACGCCACGCGATATTGTGTGACTTGTTCTCTGGAAATCAAAAGTTGAGGCTGTCAGCTTTGTTTATACTCGTCATTTCAAATTTGACCTTGCTTTTGAACAATTCTGACCTTGATTTTTGTGCTTTATAGACTATACCAATAACCAAGAGGTGACAACTTGTTTCTGGAATATATAAAATTTAGAGCCGAAATTTGACTTGTCATCGGTTTTTACTGGGGGATGGTGAGGTAGCTTTATAAGGTGGTGTGACTGAATACAACAACGTTT
>JAOBRG010388380.1:0-10738 GCA_027574985.1 Umimayanthus nakama | reverse complement strand
TAATACCCCGTTCACACCAATGATTTTGAAAACATGTTTAGATGTTGTTTAACTAAACAGGTTTAAAAATTATTTTCTAACACAACAAGATTTTCGGCTAAAGGCTTACAGCAAACAGTTTTTGAAAATAGTCATCCAAGCTGGATTCAGTCCTGAAGATTTTTATGCTTGCTAGTTACAAAACCTAACAACTTAAAAAAGTCAGTATATTTAAACATGTTTGTGTGTGAACACAGCATTAGTGAGGTAAAGTGTTTTAAGCACCCGTGTTGATCCTCTTATCTCCCCCACTCTCCCTCCACAAAAAACACAGTTGCTCCACTGCTACTTTGTAGCAGGTGCCACCACCACCTTCATTGGTGTTTTCCATTACACAAAACCTCATTAGTAGGCCTCAATATATACTCAACACATGTAACTTTATACTTACACAACTACAGTGTACTACCTAACCTGTTAGTCTCAAGCTCAAAACCTCTTAATAATTCCCCATAACACACCTTATGTACCACTTTTACAGATGCATCTACAATGGTTGGTTTCCAGAACTCGTCTGTTGTCTGTAGGAACATTAAATCTTATCGTCAGTGTATGATCTGGGAAAGTTTTTCGCTTTCGTTTTTGGGAGTAAGTGCATGCCTGAGCAACAAACATTTCTTAAAGAGTTGCAAGTTAACGGTAATGCTTACAATTCCCACCACTTTATTATCAAACACCAGAAAAAGTGGTCATTCTTTCTTTCAGTTCATCAAATCGGGTCTTTGCTTTATCAATGTTCTCTAGCAAGTTGGAGTATAACTAAAAATCACGAGATTGGAATTTTTTAAGTAAATAGTACCTGGGCAGTTTTCAATATGTTTATCTGAAACGTTTAATTTCAAAATTTTACATCAGCTACGTTCGTGTTTTCAGTTTAAGTCAACTACTTCAAAAGCTATGAAAGTTTTGGTTTAAGCACTTTCATTCCCCCCCAAGTTTGTCGACATCTATTTTTTCTTGCGTTATTTATGTCCAAAACACAGACTGGTTGTAAGAGTACAGTAGTAGATCACCTACTCCAAATAATCTAAGATGATCTGAAGGTTAGAAGAAATTTAGTGACAGTAGCAATATATCGTTTGGTACTCTTCGATCTCATTCAAGATCAAGGTCAAATGTACCTCAGCAGCCAGGTTCTTCAGTGTGATTCCAACGACAAAAGGACAACTTGTGGACGTCACCTGAATTTATGAAATATATTGGCGCAAATGTACTAGCTGTTCAACATCAACATCATTACCATACTGCAACTGCTAGATGCAAAGCATAAAAGATGTCAACAAAAGGATGTAAGACAACTTAGTATTGTTAGTTGTAAACTAAATATCGAACTTTGAATGCCTTAAAAGCAGAAATAATGCAATCGCAGTGATGAAAGTAGTAAAACTCCACTAGATGATGGTGGAAAGTGATCATAGAGGCAATGTTAAAACGGTGATAAAAAAGCATAACTGTACTAGATGATGATCATCAAAAGTGATGACAGAGGAAATACTAAGACAATGACGACAGTACCGAGACTATTTCCGTTAACAGTGATGAAAATTATGGCAGAGACACTGCTATGGGAGTGATGAAAGAAACAAAAATTTACTTAATAATAATGACGACAGGCAAAGACAAAGACAAAACCTTGGCTGTGAATGAAAGTAACAAAACTGTACTAGATGACGACGAGCAAAGGTGATGACAAAGGCAATACTTATGTTATGGTACTGATGAAAGTAATAAAACCGTACTGGATGTTGACAACGATAGAAAGTGTGACAAAAGCAATATTAAAGCAGTGATTACAATGAAATGGATGTTGTAGAGCAGTCAAGAAGCATCAACAAATGACGAAGCTTCGCCTCACGTTCCTCTGGTACTTCTCTCGTCTTCTAAAACTTCGGTCCAGACCGTTTTGTGATTTATTTCTGTAGGCACTGACTCGTAGCTGCTTTATAAGGCTCAAAAGCAAGAAACCTACACCAAAAAAATATGCCGCGTGAGCAAAATACCTTGTCTTCATAACAGATATGAATGTTTCCAACCGAAACCTGTAAACAGAAGGAAAAAAATGTATTTTTTATCTAAAATTATAAAGGCAAACATACCAGTTCAAATAGTTAAACCTGCACTCCACAATATTTCACAAATATAAACTGACTATAACACACAATCCTACACGCACCACACAAGCTCTACGTCCTAAGAAAGACTTGCTCGAGGTAGTCAATAGACCCTTTTCACGGTTCTTGAGGCAACTGAAAACCTGACATTAGCACTCTGTAAGAGTCAGAAATGGAAAGAGCAGGTAAAAGATAGTAAGTAACAAAAACGTGAGGATTAAATTATGAAAGCTGTGGCACTGGTAAAGTTTTTAAACACTGGAAATTTAACAAAAAATGTGTCCGAGTTTTGCTTTGGGCCCTCCCAGCCTCGATCCCGTGCAAATCCCCGCACATTCGCTTTTAGATTTTCGGGAAAATTTTTGTTTTTAAAAACCTCACTACAGTTACAGTTTTAATATTAAATCCCCAAATTTTCGGCATTTACTAACTTTCACGTGCTCTTTCCACTTCTGACGCTGACAGAGTGCCTAACGCCGTGTTTGCAGTTACCTCAATAACCATGAAAAGGAACTATTTAGGAGGAACTCAGCTCTAAGTGAAACTACTGGAACATTGAGTACTGGAAACGTAAACTAAGTCGGAACATCGACATTTACATGTACTGCAGCAGTAACAATAAAGTACAATCTGAAACTGTATTTTAATGGTAAAATGCCATGCCTGCAGAAGAAAAGTTCATACAATTATTGACAAAAATAAAAGATCAAGGACTTTGCGGAAACTAATACATCTACAACTATTGACAGGAAAACCAATTTACCTTCAAGAAAGATTGTTCCATTTTGTCAGAAACCAATGAATGCAAAAGCATTTACAAAGAGAAAGGATGACTATGGAATGGGTAAACGTGACGAAAACGGTGAGTTATTAGCAAACTTGTTGGCAGACTACTATCTTGGAAGAAGCTGCATCTGCAACACTCCCTTAATGTCACAAGAAAACTTAAATGCACGTAAAATCGTATTGGCTAATCAAGATCCACCTACAATATTTTGATACAGCAAAGGGAGTAGCTGATGATAGTTATAAACTATTAAGATGAAAGTCATGATGAAAGTTAAAGTGTTCTAGACATTGCAATTCCTACTAAAATTCATAATACGAAATATGAAGCAATAGTGGAAAACTATAAGAACATCTGGACCAAGCACCAGAGTTGCAGGAGCTTCTAGACGAAGACCGCATGTAGAAGTGATTATGGTACGTGTAGGGAAAAAAGACTACGTGGGCGTACTGCGCAACACCTTAGCAAGTACAAAAGAATGAATTGTGCAATATCGTCCATAACTAATAAACCCAGGAAACAGTACGTACGAAGAGAATGCAAGACATATAGGTAAAAATGAAAATGCATGCATGCTGTAGCTAGAGCAAATATAATTGCACTTCTTCGAAAACACAAATGTTCTGGCATATAATTTCTAGATCAAGTCCTTTTCTTGTGCACCCGCTTCGACCGTCAGTGAATTCGTATATGTATAATTTAGAACTACGTGCTGTCCAATTTTGAAACAGCTGCATGAAAAAAATTGAGAACCGCTAAATTTGACGTGGACACAGGCAACAACAATTGTCAAAGTCAGGTAGAAAGGTCATGAAAAAAGAGCAATGAATCGAGGAGAACGAAAGGATTTTATCAGTAGACCATCGAAACAGTACAATCATATAGATAACATTGCATTCACAACACAAACTTTCATATAATCGCCTCTGTGCACAACAATAAACCAATTCAGTTTAAAGCAATATTCAAAGGTGAGTTTTGAGTTTAGATTCAAACTTAGAAAATTTTTTGTTTTCCATAGGCACAGCAAGCATGACTGAACAATCAGCAAGAGTTTTCTTTGATTCATATAATAACACTCCTTTGACCACTATGCACTAGCTCTTCCTCCAAAAGTATGCTTTATCAAATCTCAGCTTCCCTTTCTTGTAAATCTTGATAAATTTGGGGGTGACAAACTACAACTGTAAATAGCTAGGTGCAAAAACTAAAAAACTTGAAACTTGAAAATTCACAATTCCAGTCCACTGTTTGTGCACCTCAAACAGGTACACACTTTTCTTTTTGGAATGGTGTAGCTTGATTAAGGTTCGTTTATTAGAAACTTGGGTTCATAAAAGTGGGGGGTCATTTGAGTGGTGGGCTGATAAGAGAGGGCTACTTACTAGAGGGGGTTATTAGAGAAGTCCGTACAAAGCGTTTGCAGCCAAACACGCAAAATACGTACCTGTAAGTTCTTCAGGACTTGAGCTGTTAGTTTGTCAAAAAAGGAATCTTCCTCTTCTGCACTATGACCATTTTCTGGGATAAAGACACATTTATCAATGGTAAAAAATTAAAAAAATTTCTTGTTTTTTAACTAGGGAATGAAAAACAAACATATGTCTTAGTAAACTTGTTACTTGTATGTTAGTTATACAGTTTCAATAATTAGTTATAAGTTATACTCAGAAAACCAAAACAGGTTTGAATGTGAAGTACCATACATTATGCCATATTAAAGCAAACCTAAAAAAATTGATGTTTAATGCCTAAATCTAAAAACTGCCAAATATTAGGTTACCGCCTGTTTAAGCCCTTAAATGGCTAGCAGTTTATGCATATTCTAAGTGTTGGCATGCTAAAGCAAATGTCTGACTACCAAATGTCCCAGTACTACTTTTGGTACTTGCAGGTATTGCATGGATGTCATAGGCAATGCTTTCACAAAGAGAGAGTAACGTATTAAAAAGTACGACGATGCTCAGCCATTAATTCCCCTAAAATGAGGTAGCAAGATCCTAAAACTAGAGAATTGACAGGCAGGCAGCAAAGTCTTGGAAGTTGTACATGAGAGGAGTTATCCTTTACTCTACAAGCTAAAGATCCAATTGAGTAAAAGACAATAAATGCAAACCTTAACAAAAGTATATTGTTAAAAAGAGTCAGTTGTTGTTACTGTTATTGTTCAATGATCAATGGAATACTTCATTCTCAGAGTGGAGCCTTACTGCTTGAGAGGGATGATCAAACTTAGACTGATCGGACAGTGGTATTTTGTGTCAGTACATAAAAAACAGCTTTTACCATTCTTTCCTCGTGTCTTGTTAGCTTCCTCAATCTTCCTCAGTCTTTTTCTCTTTGAGGCAACCTCTGCTGCCCTTGCCCTCTCAGGATCGTATTTCTGGCCTGAACAAGATTATTACAATCAAGTATTACTGCAACGTTACAGCTGAGAAGGAAATAAGCCAGTTTACAATCATGTTCAGAATGTAAAAGCCATTTATTTGGTGTGACACACATCCAAAAACAAATCAACTAGAAAACATTTTAAGCATCAGTATCTCCCCTCATTTATACAATCCGCCATGTTTACACTAAACAAGGTGTGCAGCCCACCAAAAAATCCAACTATTCTTAATTACCGTGCATGATTGTGAAACTGGCTTATATAAAAATCTTGCAGCTGTGTATATTGTTCAAATCTAATATAACAACACAATTTTATGAATAAACTGTTTGTAAATTTTAAACAAGAAGGTCCACTAAAAAAAAATGGCCAGGTTATTTACAACATTGGTTAGACCCTGCCTTTGAGAAAAAAAACAGCTCCGAATAATTCCCAAAACAAAGCCTTCTCAGTTACATACATGTACAAAATTGTACTTCAATAATGCTTTCAGTACAAAAACTAAATATTAGCATATAACCAAATAATATTTGAGAGCAAAACACCAAAGTACATAATAAATTATGGGAAAAGTAATAAGCCTAGTCTGTTTAAAGTTAAAATCATGGCTGGTAATCACTGGACTAACAATGGCAGTAGTTTTATATGGTAGGTTTGCCATATTTGGTTGTAAAATCTGAATAACAAAACTCAAGCCTCGAAGTGTGACAAGAAGAGTGGTATTCAGCCTTTCATGGTGGAATTTTTTGTTTAAATGGAGAGACTGGATGACCACTGAGTATCTTACTTTAATTCTAATATTAAGTCCAGTAAGTTTTTTTTTCTTGGTTGTATTTGTTTTTTAACACCCAAATGAGTCACAGTGATAAACTTTGAGAACCATAATAAAACAAAATAATACAAGAAACATCACAACATTATGTGACAACACGGTTCCAATATTAAAGGTTAAGAAACTTTTCTTATTTTTACATGTGTTTGTAATGTTTTCTTCTTTTAGAACTTAATTGTATTTTCATTTTAGTTTGTGTGTGCAGATTGAGAACTTGTTCAATATACCTTTGTGTTGTACATAATGACAGACTGAAATACAGTAACAACAATTTTATAACCTTTGACTGGTCCAGCCACTAGGTAAACATCATGCACAGACACCTCACAGGGTTGTGAATATATGTCCAGCCATGGTATCTTTAACTCGATCTTGCCTACAGATGGAAGAAACAAAGACCATTGAATATTGGCTTGTCTGCTTACTCTTTAAGCTAGATCATTATTTCTAGCAGCTGAATGCCAAAAAATTGAGTGTGATCAAAAGTTCCATTGACCATGATCAAGCACAGTATCTGATTGACAGGGGCTGGTTGAGTTAGGATGATTGATTAATAAACCAAGGTCAGCAGTAGTGGATGGATGAATCAATGGATTGTGTCATAATAGCCACCGGCTGCCGGCAATAGCTGCCAGTTTCAGGACCTTACTGGCGATTTTTATTTTCACAATATAGTTTAAGATTATGAATTGGTGAAAATGTTGTTTTCACTTTGTCATTTGTGCTTGTAAAACCAAACTTTTTGCTTCTCAACAGATTTTTTTCATTAGCAAAATTAGGTCAAGTTTGGTTTACTCAACACACACCAAGAAAGGTCATTTCTTGTTTTTTAGAAACCCATTATTACATGCCGTAAATCGGAGATTCTAATTGAATGAAACACTCTATGTAATAATATTATATACATAGACTGAAGTAATTGCTTGAAAACAGCCGGCAAAAACTTTGGACTACAGAAAATAGCCTACAAAATTAGGCATATTTCATAAACGTTCTTTTGTATCCTGATGATTGAACCAAAGTCGACTGAAATCAAGTATGGTCAAATGAGATCAACCATTGTCCATCAAGGCACTTGACTGTTTGACCAATATATTTATGAGAATGATCCGTGCCCACAACAAAATGCAGACCAAGAGAAAAGTTGAAGTACCTAGATTAAATTTTTCACATTTTTGGCACCTGCTTCAACCCTTGAGTGACCCACTGTGGGTAAGGACTTTTTCCCTGTCTCATTAACGACATTGGACCCTCCAGTCACCAGAGTTGGACTTTAGAACCAGAAGTACTGTAAAATGTTAATTTCAACTGAAAATTCTCTTTGGCACAAAGAAGAATGGCCTGACTTTCACTCACCTACATAACCCTTGATAACTTCAACAGGTAGATCAAGGTCATCCTGACAAGATAATTTCAAGAATTAAATAAAATTAATGCTGCACTACAGTGTACTAGCAACCGCCTGTTATAAAGATAAATTAGTAACATGTATGGTTGTCTCAAACTTTATCTCTATACTCAGATCTTAATTATATAACAGTTCAACCCTTTTCTACTTTCATGGTTAGCCATTCTGGCAGCTGAGGATTTCTTGTGCGACCATGTGCAGTCATCTGTGCAACCATGTGCGACTGTGTGTGGTAAGATCATTTTTGTGCAATAATGTTCAATCATGAATGGCATTTTTTGAGCAAAACATCTGTGCGATGACGTTCGACCCTGTTCAACTGTTTGCAATGATGTCCGACTGCCTGTGACCATGTGCGACAGTATGTGAGTGTGTTCGACCGTGTGCGACCATGCTCAGCTGCCAGAATGACCTTCTGTGTCTAATGTACATGTAATCCATCAGTTGTCTTGTTTCACTTTCATTGGTAATATTTAACACAACACATTAACCCTCAAACATCCCGGGGGGGTCTTAAAATTGAAGCTTTGAAGCAATCAGATTTTGAACTTTCAGTACCAGCATGTCATGGAACCATAGCAAATCTTTTGATGTTAATTGGATGACCTCATCACTGCAAAAGTTATTGAAGACTATGGAAGTGCACCCCAATTCCAAAACAATATGGTTTATTACCCACCCACCTTCAGGTCTAGTACATTTTTGCTGCCTACCAGTTGCTATAAAAGTACTCTCTTGACTTACCAGTGCATCATCTCTCAACTCTAAGTCTGTCAACTGTACCTCTCCTGCAAAAATGTTTACTATTTGTAAGCCTTCAAAATACATGTATTCTAGCGTCACATTCACATAAATTTTACACTTATTCAAGAAAAGAACAAAGTAAAGTACTGTACCTAGAAAAAAGAGTAAATACTGAACATAGAAATTCTTCCAAACAGCCCATGTTCAGGTCTCTGTTAACACAATTAATGAACAAAGCAGTGTATGCAGTCATATAAAAAGTGCAAAATTAGAATTTTAATTGCATGTTTCATTTCATTTTCAAGGAGGTCACAATCAAATTAATGATCTCACTTTACATGTTATCTGTACACCAAAGCTTTTTATACATTATTTTAATGTAGGTTTTAATTTATTTAACATATTCTTTAATGATCTGCGAACAGATTGGTCTACAGTCTGTATTATTTAATAACAATTAATGCACCTGCATGTATCAATGTAATGCCCAAAAAGGGGGAGGGGGGGAGGTATCTGTCAGTGACCTAAAGTTTTATCAAATGCCAAACTCAGGAGGAATGAAAATTGGTCAAATTCCTGCTCATATCCCCCTCCTGGACTTGACATTGATAAGTGTATAATACTAGCAACATGACTTTTGTTTGGAAAATTATATGTATTTTGGCCCCATTATTAGTTGTTTGCAACCTGGCATCAACTGGGGCTGTAAATAATTGCTAAGTAACAATAATTAAAAAAACGCTTTAACAGTATAAAGGCCAGTGCATTACTGAAGGTGCTTTTAAGAAGGTCTCTATGTACAAGCTACTTTAGAAAAAATTTGAAATTAAGAACAAAAAAGGAATAACATTTGATTATGTCTAAGATATCAAAGTGTTTAAACCAGTACAAACACAATAGAAAATGGTGTTTATCAGTTGGCAGAACTAAAACTCAACTTGTGCAGTTTTCAACTGATTAGAGAGCTTGTTTATTAAGTCATTACAAATCATGATACATGTATTTAACTCCTGGGGGGTACTCCCATATATTGGCTATACAAGTATATGCTGCTGGAAAGGGTTTGTTTTCAAGCCATTCACTCTAGGCATACACTGTAGTTAGTAGAGGGAGTCTCCCTCTACTTACCATGCTGTAGGAGAGGGTCTAGTGATCATGGAAAATTAGTCTAGTAAAGGGTCCTGTTTGACAGGATCACTAGGCAGGTCACAAAATTTTCAAAATTTACTCTAGTAAAGGGTAGCACTTTTGCAAGCTTAGTGGCACACCCCTACCTAAATTATATTGGAGTAACCCCCCCCCCCCCAAACACCCCCGGAATTCCACTTTATTTCGGCTGTCGATTTAGTTAAAGCAGGATGAAAATAAACAGTTTGCCCTCCCAAGTCGTGTTGCTGATGTTCTATCTTTTAATGAATATGATTATTCTGTTGCATATTGTTTTTATTGAATTTAATTGAATTTGCATTAGCCATTTTATTGTTAATTCATTTTGCAATAGAGTAACCAATAATAAGGAATATAATTTTGTAGGGATCAACATAATTTCTCTCTCATCAACAAATGGACAACTTAGCCATTTACAAGAAAGCCCAAAGTCTGGCGGTATCGTTTGTGTATGCGACTTGTTGAAATTTGACATGTGCTAGCTCAGTAGCTGCACCACTGAACACGATTCGATAAAAAATTACTTTGAACAGTTACATAAAAGTTGTATAAAACCTTGCAAAGTTTATAAATGGGCGAAAACTAAAAATACACGGTTATCTAAGCTGAAGACTTGGATTTCGAAAGAATATATATGCCAAAGGCTTTTGCAATATATACATATTTGTAGAAAGCAAAACGTAAATACTGAACTCAAGTAATAACAACTATACTTAAATCATAAATGTCATTTTTAATGAGAAAACAGAGTTGCATAAACAGATAAATAACATCTGATAGTGATTAGACATGGTTTAATTTTGACCGCTTGAAGTGACAATATAACTAATCTACAACCAACCAATTCAACTCACAACTTACCACTGAGTATTTTTAGTTCCAAGTTAGCCGAGTCTAAGTCTTTGATGTACTTTCCGAGCACTTTATTCAGCACGGAAACTGCAACATACTTGAGCGCCATTTTTCCTTTGCTGTCACTTCGAGTGCGTGTTAAAGAACCTGTCAACGCTGAGCTGAGGCAAGATCATGTCAGTCTCATTCTGCAGCGGTTGCATTTTAATCTAAGGAAATCTAACTCTTCTCTTTTGCATTTACTCCTTGCCTTTCTTTTACTAAAACAATCCCAATCAAAATGTAGAATAAATCAGCTGGATCGTCGAACGTGCGATGTCTGCCTTGCACCGGACATAATAATAGAACCTAGTCCCCTCGCATATTTATGGAAGTGCCAATTCTCTCGCAACCCCCAATCCAGCCGCCT
>JAOBRG010388369.1:0-10738 GCA_027574985.1 Umimayanthus nakama | reverse complement strand
ACACACACACCACAACTTCCAACAGAATACGTGCCCTTTATCCTATTCAAAGTGTTAACTTTTAAAACTGATTTTAGGTTATGATTATTTCTGAAGCACCCAGTGTTCGACCAATTAGAGCTTTGTTAGTCGTGTCGTGACACCACCATGTTGAACATCCACGTATAAAATTAAAAACAGGGAAGATCGTTGTTCGTTGCATGCAGTTTACACGCGATACATTCACGATCGCTTCAGCGCTTTCTAGCCTTGATTATATGGTTTAGACTTGTACCTGTAACATTGATCTTTCCTCCAAGGAACCACTTGTGTGACCCTGTGCTCATATCACAGTCCATCACTGTCTCAAACGGTTTGATCCAGTTGAGTTGGCTAGCACCAAGCTGGCCCCAAAAGGTAGCGGGTTCCTCAATGCTTTGCCGGTATAGGTTTTCATAATCCTTCGATACGTACTCTAGTTTGGGTGCATGGAAGTTCCCACTGAAATACGATGAAGCCCTGCAGAGAGACGGGAGGAATCGTGCAGGAAAAAGCCTTCGACTTAACACAGCTACCCCCGCCATTTTCTTTGTTTGGGCGCAAGTGCTGCCACGGACGGTGGAACCTGGGACGGGCACATGAAGACCCAGGTACGTCTGGGCACGTGACTTCCTAGCCGTAAGGTTTCGGAAGCGCAAACACATACGCATGTCACGCAGACGTAGCTACGCTACGAGCAAGTGAACGCAGAAACAGACGATAAAAAGTGGGGACTATAAAGCAAAACGTGCCTTATTCTTGCGTTTGTGTCTGCGTCAACTGTTTCCTTTACCCTTGCATCTGCGCCTGCCTGTGTTTGTGTCTCTAGTTGAACGCGCCATTAGAGCGCATGTTGAGAGTAGTAATACAGTCGACATGAGCTCTTTTTTACATGCTTCATTTTTTATGAGAGCCAGGTAATTTCGGCCAGGGCTCACTGTTAATTCAGCATATAATTTGAATGAAATGGTCTGTGTCAATATTTGTGTAGTGAAACTGTTGTATCACATAACAGTTGATAAGAAACTGGTATGTCCATTGTGTCCAAAAATGAAATGTAGTTTCATAAAAATAAGGCTAAAGATTATAAAAAGTGTTCGGAAGGCGAACGGATGTTTCTTGTTTTGGTTTCTTAAAAGGTTCCTAAAATGTGAAGTGAAGCAAAGCCGCACAATATTTAACAATTATTCTACGAGACCGCACTGAATGCTAGCTGATAAATAACAGAAGAGCGCAGAGCGGCGAACCTGTTATAATCAGATATTATTCAGAGGGTCGAGTAAATTAATTATTTTATTAAATACAACTTTGTTAAATACAACAACAAAATTATTTTTCACCGGTAAATATTTATTTGAAAATAAATTGCGTATGAAGAAGCCGCCGACTCATAAATAACTTCCGTTCCGTTGAAACAAATGTTACATAACAGCCTTTCAACCATGCGTTTTCCATATATAGGCAATCACTCGAACATGAGCTGATAACCGGTGACCACCGAACCAATCAATGAAATTGTATGAAATCGAATAATCATTGGGCTGTATTTAATAATATCAGATAGTCCATTGCTTTAATTAATATAAGTTTTTAAAATTGACTTGTGAACAGCAATTAAGAAGGGCCTCAAGATTACTTTCTGTTCTTCCATTCTTTGCTTCTAAAAAAACCACTCTCCATTTGAAGATGTCATGTATTCCCCATTTTGTGATGATGAGTGCCTTGTTGATGGCATGTCAGGAAGCGCCATCCAAATTCTAACTAACTTACAAAAAAAACTATACTAAAGACAAAGGTTTTCTAAAAAATAACTAAACAGTTTATCATACCGTTTCTTCACACACCGTGAAAGGTCGTTTGCGTAACGTTTTGGTCAAAAATAGTAATTCACTTCGTACTTTTGCTGCAAAAGTTGATCTCAATTCGCCATCTTGACCATTTGGCCACGGTTGTCGGCTTGCTACCCCGCATGCGGCTTACAGAATTGGGGGCATGTAAATATTCCCACAAAATGCGGATCGATCTGGCTAACCACGCGGGACATTTCAGCAATGCTTACACACATATACATGTCATGTTTTAATCGGAGGGGTTAGATGTTGGGTATTTGCTAGCCTGCGTAGCGGCGGTTTTTGAGGGAATGGGGGTTTGGGGGGGGGGGGGGACAGAACAACCGTGATCTCGAAAGGACGGCCGTCATGTTGGAAGCGCGAACCAAGCAGAAACGGCTAGTTTTTATAAGCCAGGCCAGTTCGATCGCTGCTCGACCCCCCTAAAAACAGCCGCTACGAAGGCTAGGTATTTGCTCACTGATGCCCGCAAAAGGGTCAGATGTTTGGCGAGCTTTTGCCCGTACACGCTTCTTTTTTATAAAAAAAAAAACGTTTCATAAGAACAACGAGGCTCGAATTTGGCCAAAATTTGAGAACAAGCTAAGAACAATCCAGGCTGGAGTTTGGGAATATAAGTACAACTGTTTTCCTCAAATTGGACTGTCTCGAGTGTAGAAATACATCAAGTGTTGACTATGATCGCGCTGTCGATAGATATTCCATTGCAATTTATGCGGCATGATGATCACAAGTTTCGTACACTTGGAATATTTTAGGAGTTATTTCTTACTGTTTTTGTTCTTATGTGTGCTTTATAAAACAAGAACAACATGAAACAAACTTAGGCTGAAATTTCCTAAAAAGTTAAGAACAATGAGGCTCGGACAAAGTTTACTGTTTCCTATAGAAAAACTAAGTGTGACCCAAATTTCCCTTGCCCTGCTGCATTGACCGGTGCATTTATATAACGGTGGGTATTTACTAATGATTCTCGGCTGGGGTGAGCTGCAGAAGCCTTCAAATCTGACCCTGTTTCAGGCACCTTTAGAGCAAACTGTACGAATCGCTACCTTATTTCAAACCAGAAAAAGCGCGCCTAACTATAAACAAGCAAGCAAAAACAACTTGGTTGCAACATAAACCACCGTACCCTTTTCTAGAATTCTCGAGCAGACCTGAATGCGCTTTTCCTGACCAATTGGCCCGTAAACCACACCCTTAGCGTCGTCACATACCGCCCGTATAGTAAACTGAGGGGAGTACCTCATTTCCCCTACCCCCCCCCCCTCCCCGGGAATAGAATGTCCGTCCTGGAAAATGATACAAGTAATATAATTATGATAAACTAGTTAACGACGTTCCACCTTAAAAACCCTTTTATTTCGTTATCGTTACAACAAGCATTGCGGAACACGATATTTTTATGTCAGTTTTCATGGTAGTTCTTACATTCCAAAGATTCCTTAAACCCACAACTGAAAGAAATTAGTAAACGACATTTCACCTTAACTCCCAATTATTTCGTAGTCATTACAACTTGCATCCACGGTAGCTGTCTTATCATGCATTACATAACTTATTATATTTCAAAAAATCCTTAAACCCACAACTGATTGACTTTTTAAAGTAAAAGAATTTTAGTTTACATTAGTAAGCTGATCAAAAGCATATTATCTTATCTTAATGTTTGCAGAAGCAAGATACAAAAGTTAAACCCATTCTTTCTTCCTTCGTTCTTGCCCTTTGATCTGCTTGATCCAGCGTCCACCCAAACAACCTCTGCGCAAATTTCTAGTTAGCGCGAAAGTACAGCGTCAGCCCTATTTCCGGTCTTGGGCCATTACATCCGGGGTCTGACAGCACATCGACGCCCTTCACCCCAGCCTTACTGAACTGTGTGTTGTGAGTGGCGCCGCACATTCCGTGGCCCATACTGAGAGTGGAAAGGCAGTCACAGTTATCGTCATCAAGAAGCAGCGACTTGACCCCGTGTTCGGTTCTGTACATAAACGAGTCCTGAATGGCCTACAAAGATAAGGTTAAATCATTGATTCAAAGCCAGAGAATTGGTCACCTGTTGCAGGTAGGCATAGACCAGTTGCACTACCACAAATTTTACCATAAATGATGCAAAAAAATACAGTTTATTTCAAAAAGCACTGCCAGAGCATAGCTAGGGATTTCAGCACTTTTTGAAACACAAAATTTCATGAAGTCCCTTTCTAAGTTTTTCTTTTGGTGAACAGTTTTTGTTCAGGTGCATTCGCGCGGTTTCTCCAGCTGATCTGAGTCCCTGGAATTAGCCAATCTGCAGGGGCAAGGACGTCTGCAAAACCGTTGAACACAAAACACAGGGAGCCCACACGCTATTTGTGAAGTTTCTGAATAAAGTATTTTTCTTTTGCATATCAACTTGCTTGTCGAGTGTTTGTTTTAAATCATTGTAGTATCATCGTCTCATTGGTAAAAATTTATTTTTAGTAAGTAAAACTTTTACGGTTCATTTACTGTACTGATTAATACGTCTGTTCACTGTTTGTGAACACAGCGCAAAGTTAATAAAGACTGCCTTACACTAAACCCAGTTGCTTTGTGTCCTTGAATTTAGACCCAAACCTACACAAACCTTTGGTTTTGTTCCCTTGAGGAGTTTCGGGTTCCACGCTGGTGATTTGTTCAAAACTTTTCCAGCAGGTATAGTCACGTGATCATGAAAGGCCAGCCAAGCCGCATGCGCAACAGGATTCTTTGAAGCAAACTTCCAAAGGTACTCGTTACCATGTGAATCCACGGCCAGAAGTTCTGTGTTGTCCTCGTGAGCCCATGATGCAATGCGGCCAAAGCAGTACAAATCTTGAGGGCCGCATTGTCCATAGGGATGTCCTAGGACGTCACTCTCGCCAGTTGGCCAAACTGAGCCTGCGTTCCACCACCAAAAGGCCAGCCAGTTTCCACCGTGAGAGCAAGACACCATAGGTCGAGCCGATGCAAAGTAAAGCGCGATCCCCTTAGCGGGACTGACGTAGGAGCTCTTGTCACATTTTGGGTCGTACAGTAAATCCACGCCAAACTGTTGTTCGTGCACTGGGCTGTTATCGGCTCCAAGACTACAAGGAGATGGGCAAAATACACTACTGACTTAGTGTGGAAATCTGCGGGAACTTCCAGAAATTGTCGGAAAATTTTCAAAGAAGCCAAGATCTCACAAAGTTCTTACTATAAACTTAAGTGTGGACATAACGTGCAAGTCAATTACACCCGGCCCTAAAGGCAGTTTTTGTTGGCAAATGCCCCGCCCCTGCCGTTCCTACTGTGATGGTCAAATGCCAGGGTCCCCATTTCCATCCAATAATTACACAAAAATATTAGTTACCAATTTTTAACAAAAGTAACTGTTTCATCTGAATAGAACTACACAAAACAGGTCATAAAATGTGTCGGTCCTACTGAAAAAGTACAAAGCAAGTGGTTTTATTGCTTTTGTAAGTCTTTCAAGGTCAACAAAAAGCTCTTCTTATTCCAAAGTGACAGTGCAGTTTGAATAATTTGACGCTAAGCGCCGTGGGAAATCACGACAAAAATATACTAAGAAACATACTCTTGTTTGCAAATGCCCTAGGGGCAGGACGCTATTAAATTCTAAATGCCCGGACCCCGGAACTAATCGTGCATCAAATGCCCGGGATTTGCCCCGCTGGGGGGGGGATGCTCGCGGCGCACGGATGGAATTGATTCTCACATAAGATGCTCATGTTCTGCTCAGACAAGAAGATCATTTTCAAATACAAGCTATAAATCAACAGAGCTAAGACCAAAATGTCTAACAGAACTAGGTATATATGGAACAATTTACCTGAGAAATTGAGAACTAACAACTACCATGTTTCTTCATTTAAGAAATTTTTTAATGAGTTTTACAAGTGAAAAGTATTTTTACCCAAACACCGTTATGCCATCTGGACGTGATATTATTCAGTTAGGTTTTATTGTTAAACTTATCTTATTTGTTTTATATCTAGAACCAGTAGTAGTATCTGCTATTATTTTTCTAACTGATTGATTATTTTTGTTTTTGTTTATTTATAGCCTGAGTGAGCTAACACGTATGGTTCATAAGTTCCTTTCCAGTCTTGACTTACTGCACTGTTTAGTTATATTGTCTTGATGTATATTAGTAGTAAAAATGGATTAAATCAATAAATAAATTTGTGATAATTTTCGCCGTCATGTGGAACACCCTCCACCAGCTCTATCCATTGATAATAAGACCCTCGAGACAGTGGATGCCCATAAGCTTTTGGAAGTTACCGTTCAAATCAATCTATGGTGGGACCTTTACAGCTACACAGTGTCAGCGAGACATTGGGAAGGCGTCAAAGAGACCCATATCTTTCTGCCTCTCATTGCGTTTCAGTGACAGACCATCGCTTGTTTAATGTAAAACAAAACGTTTCAAAAGAGTTTTTCCAGCAATGTGTCTCCTTGTTCACAGATACTTGTTAAATATAAATTTTGAAATTCCACGTTATTGTCTAAATTTTATCAAAATATTTGAGGCACAGTCCCATTTTAAAATGTTAACATTTCCTAATTTATTTAGTTCTACGTTCAATAAAATTTTCCCTTTTCCTAATGTAATGTAAGTTCACAAATTGCTTTATTGCACCATGATTTTACTAATAAACATCACTATTTTAATATTTCCTATTCAGAGTTCGTACAGAGTTTTGTAGGCAGTATTTAGTGATATCATTTCATTTTTTTGTCCCGACTAGCAGTTTGTTGAAAACGGCCTTGAGTCAGATGATAAATATTTTGAGGTTCGCAAACTGGATGAAAGCAGGTAATAAAATTGCCATATCAGCAAAACCTGTACCAGTCAGCCTTCACCCACTGGGATTATGATCAGCTACCTTTCTCAGGTAGTAGGGGATTTGACACTGGTAACTGTCCCTGGGTGGGAGGGGTGAGAAGGAATCTCGTACGAATCGAATCGTGCCGCCTGAACTGCATTAGTTGTGCGCGTAAGCAAAATATGTTTGGAACATTGTGTTCTGTATATCATTGTTATATTTTAGAAACATCTGAAAGATGCGTAGTTCATATAGTTTATTCATATCGCTCGTTTTGTAACCTTGTTTTGGTAAGCTATAGCTTCACTTCTGTTTAAAGAAACGTAGGCGTGGTTTGTTATTGTTTTACTGTGTTTCGGGTGCCTTGAAATTTACTTCGCTAAGAGAAAGTTTTACCTGTTTCAATTCTTGGTTCTTTTAGTTTACATTTAACCATCGAATAGTCCATCATAGCGTTACTGACACTGTTTGGCATTTTCACGTGGCATATCGTTTCATTCCGTGGAGTGAATGAAAACAGTAACAAACAAAGTCCGGGTGAACGGGGTTCTTTAAACAAAAAAACGCAGTTTTCGTGTAGAAACAAGTCGCGAAGCAAAAGCTAAAGAAGTTTCCTGACAGTCGATTTATGTCCTCAGGATGGAGGCATTTGATCACCAAGTTTGAGTTTAATTTGGGGCATTTGAAAGCCATTTTTGGCTCAGGAATGGAAAACTTTATTTATCTCAGATTGAACGTTAATTGGGGGAAAGAACGCATAAATGCCAAGCTTTCAAAGCCTCGAACAACCTATCTATTGGGAAAAGTAATGCCTCCACATACACACTGGTAACTTTTAAGAGGACCTGTTTCCTAAACTTTTAACTGAGATTTTTTATTTCCTGTTTTGTCTTATAATTAAAGCCCCAACTTTAACTTAGTATCCATTTTTTTATCCATTTCATTTCTGTTGTATTCGCGTTAGTCTTGACTTGTAGGACCTTTGAGAAAGTCAAACGACCCTTGGTGGTAAAGCTTACTCATTAAAAAAACTAGTTATCATCAAAATATAAATGCCTAGGGGATGATGCTTGAGTCTGATTTGTTACGCACATTACCTCAGAGTGTTCTGGCAATATCCGTTGTCGTCATCGAGATGAACAGACTTGACCCCTTTGTGATCACTATACAAAAAGGAATCCTGGGCACTAAGTGGCTGTTTTCCCTCGATTACAGTTGGGTTCCATGCCTGGTTGTTGAGTATTGCACCTGGAATACAATGAGCTTTATGTATTATTCTTAGGTAGATATCTACTTACGTTTGTAGGATCAAAAGGCTCCGATCATCACTAAGTGCTTTAAGATTTAACTTGCGAGAAATACAAAAGGTAGAAAAAAAAGCCCAATATGAAATGATAACATAATTAAGTTCAATGAGAAATGTGTGTTGGAGGGGGGACTGTTTTAATTTAAAGTCGTCTGGAGTTAGAGAGAGCAGATACAAAGTTTTAATTTTTTTCATGTGTATGAGTGTAGGTTCAACTAAAACGGTTTCTGCTTTGCTTTTTTTTCTCTTGTCCTTTGTTATGTAACAAAAAAAAATAGAAAAAATAAAAATGATAAAAATGATAATAATTTAAATATTAATAACAAAGATAACGATAATGATAATGATGGTAATGGTAATGTTACAGTCAAACCAGGTCAAGCGTTTTGCCTAAGAATCAAGATTTGGTTTTGTTGTTGGCCTTGCGCACGGTGTTGCCTGTCAAACCGAACGAGCGCCATTTTTGCAGCCTTTTTTGTTATAACTTCACAGAGAAGAGTTTATTTTTTCACTGTTGGTAGACCTTATTAACATTACTTCGTTGAATGCATAAAACCTTTAAAATTCTCAATTTGGGTTGATTTGAAGCTCCGCAAAGCTTCAAATCTGAAAATTTACGTGTAACAAAACACCAAATCAAAAAGGCACGAATTGCCCTAAAACACGAACCAAATTATATCAATAAGAATAATTAAGAATTAAAAGTGCACCTAAAATGTTCTATCGAACAAATAAAAGTTTGTCGTTGTACCATTTCGCAAAATAGAGTAATGATCTGAAAATCAGTGTTAGAACAAATTCAAAAACGCCCCAAAATCGCTTATTGTTGACAATGCACAATTTGGAACTAGACCTTTATCTTTGATATGTTTCCTTGATTTAAAACGCAACGTGAGCTGTAGAGTGCACCTATGTGATATATCATGTATTGAAAATTTAAGCACTTTATCTGCTTTTTATCCGATTTTATGATAATTTTTGTAGTGTTAGAACAAAATTTTACCTAACCGAAGTGGTGAAATCTCTGTTTTTTGTGCCAAATTTGCTTATTCTCGAGCCCTGCCTTTGCGTGTTTGCGTGCCAACTTCGAGCCCAAATCAAACCGTTTTCAAGCGTAAAGTGTGGCTGTTTCGAGCTCAATTAGTGCCGTTTTCGAGCCCAAGAAGATGTTTTTTCGAGCCCTATTTGTACTGTTGTCGAGCCCCGTTCGAGCCAAGGGATCTACGGTACCGTTTGCGATCTGCAAGGAAGTGTATTTGAAGAGAGTGCAATCCACTGAAATCGATGTGATGAGCATTTGGTTTACACGATTGGACCAAAAGAAAACGATGTCCTTCAGCGGTAGGACGGAGTAAAAATACAGGTATTTAAAAATAAATTACTTATTTACAGGAGGGGGTGAGGATAGGGCAGGACTTATTCTAATAACTTTAATAATTACTGTTCCGGAATCTGTCGTAAATATTTTTTCCAACGACACTTAAATTATTCCTGTCCGCCACAGCAGCATTGGAAATAGGCTTGTCGCACTTATATGAAAACGCTTCAAATATGCTAGAGAGATTTGAGAGTGGTTTTTTGTTGCGATAAGACTGTTACAAACCCCACACAGAGTTTGAGTTTGTGACGAGGGTCGCTTGGAATCTCGGCGTAATGCCAGCACTTTTGGTTTACAACAGAAACTTGAAAAATGTGACGTCATTGTTTTTAATTGGCACAGAACTTTGCGTGTGTTCTTTTAAAGGAAAAGACTTACAACTATTTATAATTTGCGGTCAAGTGGCTAATGCTGTTAAAGCTGAGTGAATGAAAAAGACGATCTTCTGCAGCTTCGCTACTCTCTCACCAGATGGTCAGTTTCAACATACCCCGCAACGCGTAAACTTCTTCGCGTTAAAAAGCTCGCAGTGCTTAAAAAAAAAAGCAAAATGTAATAGCTTAACATATTGCCCATTTATTGAAAAAAAAACATCTCGTGTGGACGAAAGAAATGACTCGTATAGTCTACTTAATCTACCATCTGTTTGTAATTTTCAGTTTTATATTTTATAACAGTTTTACCAAATGCTTCAATACAAGGGGATTTGCACGCTTACGTACTAAATAATTTATGTATATGAAGGTACGCTGGAACAGCACTGCACAGTTGTTTTCTCTACATTTTGCTGCTCTGATTGCTCCAAAAAACTCAAGCTAACATGTATTCGCGGAACCATAAAGGTTTGAAATAAGCATGAACTAACAAGTACTGCCTCCAATGCAGTCGCCTTATTTCCTTCGCCGCGTGTTCGTGTTCCCTCGGAACCCTCGTCAAAGGAAATTGGAAGGCCGCATCGGAGGCTAGCATGAACCATGCTAAAAAATAGCAGGAACAAGGCTCGAAAATGTTTCAAACAAGGCTCGAAAATGGCACAAACTAGGCTCGAAAATGGCACGAACCAGGCACGAAAAAAGTATAAACCAGGCTCGAAACCAGCACGAAAAATCCTTCAATTCGTCAGTTTTAGGCTCGAAGCTAGGCACGCAAAATGGCTCGAACCAAGGCACGATCGAAGAATCGATGTTACACAAATGATAGGCAACTCCGTGCACAAGGCCTGTTCTGAATTCATTCTTCATTAGAACTTTTCAAATTTAAATCAAATCAAAGGGATCCTCTGGATGCTCGTGGAGTGTTATACTTGTCAAGGAAATGCAAACGTACCAACTTTAATATCGAGAACGTCTAA
>JAOBRG010388347.1:0-10739 GCA_027574985.1 Umimayanthus nakama | reverse complement strand
CCCCCAAAATGGGCCAAAGTATAGCCAGATAAATAAAGTTCACTTACCTAATGGCATTTGTGCTGTCTCGTGTGATTAAGTGGGGTTTTGGGGTTTTCTTGTTTCTTGTTGGCGGCATCGACCGTCGCGGAGGAATCATTCTTGGTCGACTTCGTGAAAATGCTGTGTCAAAAACGTGTCGCGATTTTGTTATTTGGCCCTGTCGCACAAAATGGCATTTTTATAGGTTACCTGATCAAAATAAGAAGAAATCATACATTTTTTGCTATGCAGAGCGAAAATCTGTTGAAAACTTCCAGCAAAAGAAACTAAAATTATCTTACCAGCAGGTACCTGAATGAAAGACATCAATTCTGTATTGCATTGAATACTGCACTTCTAACAGTATCATACTAGTACTGTTTTTCGCGAGTATCACACTTCGTGAGTAGTATAAAACTTCGCAATTTTTTTGAGAGTGAAAAAAATCGCAAAATTTAGTTCTCGCGAGAGTTTGTACGAATAAAAATGACAAACCACAAGTGAACTAAAACTTTATATCACGAGTCATCATCTGATTAGATTCTTGATAAAAAGAAGGACAAAATACACTCGTATTGTGAGCGCTGTTTACACGGCACAAACTAACCCGGGTTAAAACTAACCCACCACCCTTTTCTAAACTAGCTCGGGTCGAACCCAGGTTAGCAGTGTTTACGACAGAAATTAACCCGCGGGCTAGCTTTAACCCGGGAAGAACCCGGCTTAGTTTGTACCGTGTAAACATGGCTTTGATGACATAATTTTAGTAACGTTTTAAGCGACCGTTGAAACTTTACCTGAACTCAACCTTCAAGTATGGAGTAATCAGGGTTTTTTTTATGAAATTATAGGTTAACAATGAAAGTATCGGGAAAAACTACAGAATAACTTGTCTCTCAGTGCATTAGATTAATTAGTTACATCTCTACCATTAGATTAATATTAAACTAGTGACTCGACAACGAGTCATTCCTTCATTCCGATTATTTTTGTAGAACTTACGAAACAGCTATTTACATAGGTACCAATCTACAACATCATGCTGGATATAGAGCCTGTTTCTGCAACAAGGACTTTTACCGTATGGACAGATTCACGGAGTGCTTCCCCTGCCCTCATCCGGGCTCTACCTGCAATGAGGAAGTACTCGAACTTTCTAAGGGATACCACTGGCGCTGGAAACTGCTGAAACACAAGCACGAATATGCAAACTTTGTTAAGAACCTTCGTCAAAGAAACAGCAATTATGATAAGCGTTTTAACAAATTTGATCTGCTGATTCCAATAAGATACCCTTGCCCCAGATCGGAATCTTGTCTTGGAGGACTGAACGCTGAGTGTCAAGAGGGATACACTGGTCCGCTATGTGCTGTTTGTGAGGAAGGTTATTACAGAATGATAACGTCATGTGCCAAGTGTCCGACACAAATGTTTCTGATCGTGCAGATAACGTTGATCGCTGTTACTTTAGGAGTTGCAGTCATTTTTATTGTAAGAGCAAAGCGATCTAACCACAACACTAAAAGAAGTACTATTGATATCATTCTCGCCCGAGCAAAGATCGTTGTGGGCTTCTACCAAGTCATGACAGGAACCCTGGATGGATTTGGATACATTAGACTCCCTCCTGTCTTGGCCACAATGGTTGAGTTTGCCAAATTTCTACAGCTGAACATTCTCCAAATTGCCCCCCTTCATTGTTTTAATAATGCATTCAAAGTCAGTTCCTACCTGCATATGACAGTTTCTCTGTCATTTGCTGTTTTTGTGATACTTTGTGCTCTGGGATATTACCAGGTACGGAAATGCTGGAAATCTGTTAATTGCAGAGATCACAAAGAACCTTCCAGTGATAAAGAAGTCTGTATCCGTTACGTCTTCCTGATTTTGTTCATAATTTACCCTGACACGAGTGGTAAAATATTTCGTCTTCTCCCTCCAGCCTGTCACAAGCTGTGTGCTGATACATCCGAGAAAAACTGCCCCAGCTACCTCAACACAGACTACTCCCTGGAGTGTCATACAAATCAGTACAACGCGTTTGTCAATGTTGCGTATTTTGGATTGACATTTGCAGCCGGTTTTCCAGTCGTAACATGGTTTCTGTTGTGGAAATATTGCTATAAGCGAACCCCGAAAACAAAAAACAACAATCCAAGACCAGGCACACAAGAGAATGAAAGAGGAAACCAAAACGAAATTGCAACTGGCATGAGCTTTATCTACGAAAACTATTCCGAAAACTGCTGGTTCTGGGAGACTGTGGAACTGGTTCGCAAATTACTTCTCACCTCAATACTTGTGCTTGTTGGCACCGAAAGTCGCTCGTACATCGGTTCAGCGGCCATTTGTTCAGGCTTTTACGCCATTCTGTACGCTTTGTACAAACCTATCCCTGATGCTTTTGAGTATTGGCTGCAGATGTCATCTCTCGCTGTCACTTTTGTTAACCTCATGATTGGTCTTATGCTGAAGATCCCGGATGAGGACATTGTTTCCGCCGCAGACAGAGAATTTGACGCCGCCATTACAGCTGTGTTGCTTGTGGCAGCGAATTTCTTGGTGACTGCAATTGCTTTCGGTAAGAGATTTTAAAACATGCGTATTAGTACAGGGAGGTCTATCGTTAATCGTCAAGTAAGAGGAAAACATCTTTAATCATTTAATCTATAATTGTGTGTGCGAGGCTAGGTTAGCGCAGTTGGTTAGACTGTCATCAAGGAGGTCCCGGGTTCAATCCAATATCTGCTCGAGGGTTGAATTTCGGGCGACCTTGTTTCGCCACATAGTCCGTGGACAGGGATGTTAAACCGTTGGTCTGGTCTCCCGATTTCGTATCGGGGGACTAAAAGAGCCCCCACACACTTGTCGGTAAAAATCCGGAAATCCTGGCGTTATAGATTGTTAACTAAGGGGGGCAACTTAATCGGAAACTTTAAAATGTCTCGGAAAAGCTCCACGGGGAGCACTCATAAGGCTCATCTTACATCGACAAATGCTAAAAAACCTCAAAAGAATAAATTTGTTCTTAAAGTTAAAGTCCTGAAACAATCTTAGTATCATTCAAATCTCTATAATTCTCATTAATGTTATGTTAATATTAATACTAATAATAATCGATGTTCTGCATTGTCAATTTAAATTCTCTAGCTGTTTGTCCCAGGGCTCCGATGAGATTAAATTACACGCGCCAGGAGTACACGTACTCCGGAACATGGCCCAATATTTTCAAAGTAATCGTTCCTCGTTTCGATTACGAAGCGCTTGTAAAACTTGCAAAACTAAAGTACCGTAAAAGCTGTTGTTGATTAAACCCATATTCAGCTTACTCGCCAAAGCAGAAAAAACATTTTTTTTTAAAAATCATAGTCTATCAGTTTTCATCATCACACAAAAAGCACGCAGTGTTTTTGAACATGCACAAAGTACGTAAAATAGCCACAAACTGAGTTGCTGCGTACATTTTGTATGTTCAACGAGAGTTGCTAGAGTACTTTAGAAACAATAGCTGGGCAATATGAAGTAGATTCAAAGAGGTTTGAGCAATACTGACTCTGTTTTAGATCGAATCTTGAGCAGTGCTAGACGTTGTGCTTAACAAATTATATCTCCTTAACGTAAATGCCCCGCGAAAGCAGTAGTCGGTTTCAGCAGTTGTATCGTTAGGAATACAAACGAACTGACAAACGAATGTCGCAAACGGCGAACCCAACAGAAAAGCATTTGGAAACATGGATAAAAACGGCAAATATTTGGGATTTATGGAGCAGAAGGAAGCAATTAAAGGCAATACAACCTAGGTATTGGTAAGGAGACAGTTTTATTAACATACAAGCACAACGTCTCTTGCTGTTTATATATGATCGAATTTGTTGAAGTTGATGTCTTGTGCAAGTGTCCAACTAAACACTTGATACAAACAAAGGTACCGTCCGTGGGGGCTAAAAGCGTAACTGGGTATTTCGTTCTCACTTAATGACTCGCGATGGAGCTTCTTGTAAGTTAGACAACGGTTCAATTTTACCTTTTAAAAGGCCCGTTTCAAACGCCTTGCTAGAGTCGTGCTAGCTCACCTGAATTTAGCAAGTTCGACTGTGGTACAACTATAGCACGGTGTTTATGGTGTCACGGTGTTTACAGTGTATATAGGAGAAAGACTGATTTTTCTAAATAAGCTTTACAGCTTCCTATCAGTCATCCTCGCCATTTAATTATTTCATTTTTAGTCTAATATTATGTGTACAACTGTAATAACTCTATATATGGCAAATTAACTGATAACTGATAACTGTCCAAAACGAACCCGAGCTCGAGTCGTGTAGCACGGCAAGCTCACCCCTGCTACACAACTCTGGCTTGGGTTCGTTTTAGACGCGGTGCTTAAGTCGCACCAAAGTCGTGCTGAATGTGTTGTATAAAATATAAATGAACCACAAGTGTGGCCGAACCAGTTTGAGTTTTCTGGAAACCGGGTTGCGCAAAGTCCAACCCCGACCGAACCCGTACAAACTTCACTCTCGTTTAATGTGTAGTTACTATTCCCAAGTATTACTCGTTTAGGTTGTAAGAGTATGATTCTGTTCTCTAGCAAACCCAAAACCTAGTTTTAAGAAAGAAATTGTTTTGGCGTTCTTGACTTGTACTCTCTCTTGCAGTTAAGATTGCTCTCGCAGCAATAGAGAAGGTGCGCAGCTTCTACAGGCACCCGCAATGCAACGCGGAATGCTGCATAGAAGCTTTCAGTATTGTGGATGAGATTGACAACCAGGCAACCTCCACAGACAGCACGGAGTGGGGACTGGCACTACAACACGAGGGAGACATTCAAACCTCTGATGTCACCGAGGTTGTGTGTGAAATTTCTTTTGTGGAAGAGCCTGGAAGCAATGGTGAGGATGAAGATGTTGGCCGAGCAAACGCAGATATGATCAAGAATGGGGAAAACAGCGAAGGTGCAGGGGTCAAACGATATCTGGGGGAAAAACACAAGGCTAAAGATTGATTTTGCATAGTAATAACTGTTTTTTATTTCCTTACGCAGTTCATACATGTTTAGTTAAAATCGGAAGAACAGCATAACAAAACTTTAGGTGAAGGTTGCGTTGAAGTAGTAAAAACAAACTTTTGCTGAGCAACCAAAAGAGTTGGCATTACATTAGTTGATAACAAACGTGGGAAAAACACAGTCACGATATAGGAACACGAAAGAAATATAGAAAAAGACAGAAGACATTACTAATAAAAGAGCAATGAAAAAACATAAGAACACATACGCCACATAAGAGACACATCAATTACTAATGCAAGTAGCCCTCGAGAAGTAGTTTTAACATTTTGTATTTAAATGATTTATGAATAGACATTTTTTTCAATTTTCATCTGTTTCAATCAAAACTTGATGCTGAGTTTGACATGATACAAAACACCCTTAAAGCAGAATGAACACCCACCCGGTACAAAAGGACGGGTTCAGATAGAAATCATAAGTAGATGTTCTCTTTTACACTAGGAACGAAAGATCCCATTGGATAAAAGACATTATTTTAAAAACACCAAGCATTGGATATTGAAATTTTGGTAAACTAATTGGTTTTCTACTCACGGTATATACCCTATATACGCAATTTGTCCAAATATGAAAAATGACAATTTATTATGAAAAAATTTCCCTTAAATTCAACTCCGTAGAAAATAGAATTCGAGATATTTTTATCCAGTGTTTGGTATTTGATAAAGCAACTATTGCTCATGGTTGTTGGATATGAGCTTATGATAGCCGACTCGGTGCTTCGCTTCACCCAAACTTTCCTGTTAAAGAACGTAATCCTTAACAAAAGTATTTTGTTAAAAAGTTTCAGTAATTGTTACTGTTATTGTTTAATGACCAATGGAATGCTTCGTTCTCCGAGTAGCGCCTTAATGAAGAAGAGCGGTAAAACAGCTTATTATGTGTGTTAGAGCTGGTGCCTTTGCCTGGTCTAATTTTATTTTCAAACTTTAGACTATAGGGCTTGGGATCCAACCGCACAGGTTCAACTTCAATAGTTTGCATTTTTTGTACTGTTCACACAAAAAAAAATGCTTCAATTTGACTTTTAACCCATCTATTGGGGAAAACAGTGATGTGGGTGTAATAAATACGTATACACCGCCTAAAAACATTTGATTTAAAATCAAATGGAAATAGCCTACGAATGCAATCGCCTATGCTGATCGCCAGATCAACCTTTTTACATTGTCTTCGTGCAGATCAGAGCGGTGTTTTGAATCAATAGTACATTAAAAAAGTAATTTGTTGTAAAAATTTCCTTTTTGGGGTATTTTTGCATATGATTTTGATTAGTTTCACCGCAACTCCAGTTCTTTATACACATCAATAGTTGTATAGTAAGCAAAAGAGAAAAACAAGCGCAATGCTAGCTTATCCTTCTCACTGCACAACTGTTTTGAATCGTTTGTCTCGTAGGAAAGCAGTATGCACATGTAAAACAAAAAGTCTATACTAAAGACACACGTGTACACCTAAAACGCAAGCAAAGCGAACGAGTGCCTTGTGTTTGTTCCGCCTGCCAGATGTGCTGCACAGAGGCAGAAGTGTTGACTGAACGATGTCTGCTGAAGTACCTCAGTTGCTGCCATTATCAACTCAGCTATCACACCTCCAGTTACAAATGATCTTGTTACAACAGAGACGTTTGTTTTATGTGCACATGAGCAAACTCCTATTGGAGGTTAGCAGCACTTTCAGTGAGCTTTCGTTGAATTGTACTGACCGACTAAAACAAAGTATGACGACCTTACTTTTTTGAACTTCAAAACATCCTTGCAAAATTAATGTTACTGTGTAAACATGTAGCATCAAACCCGCATATCATTCTTTGGTGACCTTTTACATGTATAAGTACTACGCCCTATAAAAAAGAAAAAATCGAGGCGTCTCAAATGTGTTTCGGTTTTCTTCTGAATTGTTTATCGCTTCACACATCTAAATTGTGCAAACAGTAACTTTAAGAGTATTTATGTAAGCTGGATGGTAACCACAGATGGATATATTTACAATACGCGACAAAGAAAACGTAAAACTAAACACTGCCTCAGGTAAGCTGCTATCGCTGAATTTTATTTTGCTACAATGATCACTCGTGGGTTTTTTGTTCTGCAAATGAAGGCAAAAAAGACAATCCTTTAGCTGATATTTGTTACAGGTTTAAAAACTCAAGGACACAGCTCCAATCAAACAACGGCAGGACTTCCATACAGCTTACTAGGTTGCTGTCATATTTAAAGGTGAGGATAATTTGTAGTGACACAATGGAACTTGCAATTCTGCTTTATTCTGTTGTTGCTTCTCACTTCAGTTCTATTGTTTTTTCAGTTTTCTCAGTTCCTTTGTCTTATCTTGCCTTGTCTTCTATTTTCTTCTCTTCTCTTCTTTTCTCCGTTGTGTTGCATTGCATTCTGTTTTGTTCTGTTCTGTTATGTCATGTCATGTCATGTCATGTGATGTAATGTTATGCTATGCCTATGTTATGCTTTGTTGTGTTGTGTTATGTTATGTTATGTTATGTTTTGTTTTGTTTTGTTTTGTTGCGTTGTTTTGTTTTGTTTTGTGTTGTGTTATGTTATGTTATGTTATGTCATACTACGTGGTGTTGTGTTATGCTTTACTTTGCGTGTTTGCAGTTCAATTATCTGTCTTCTTCTGTTCTGTTTATGTCGGAGATCTGAAGAAAGTTCTTTAACCTCAGATGGTCATACAACTTATTGATAAATTTTATTTTAAAAAGTGCGTTTTTATTTCAAAGATGGTGGTCGAATTTTTCCTAATCACAAGTTTCATTGCAGATGAAGAGGTACACCAGTGCTTTGTTGCTGTGTTTCTTGATAGTTTTTACATTTTCGGCTGCTATGGCAACAGAAAAAGACACCCATGATTCTTCGTCCGCCAACAGTAACACGGCAAATGGTCCGTCAGTACAACCAAAAGGTGTCTCAAGAGGCTTCATTTGCTGTCGTTACTGCGAGTTTGACGATTTCGACTGCGAGAGTGTCTGTGATTGGAGCTGTTAACCAAATTAACAATCTTTGAAAGGCTTTATAAAACACGACAATAAAAATGTAAGACTGTGAATGTGATCTGGTTGAAATCTGTAATTAACAAGTCCTAGATACCACAAACAAAATGTATAAATGTGATTGTGTAGCGTTGGCATCTAATGATGGAAAAATTTGCCTTTGTTTTGTAAATTCTTAAGATTTTGTTTTAGTACCAGAAAGTATTGTTGACAGGAAAAGGAAAGGAAAAGAAACGAGTTTCACGTTTCACAGCGAAAAACAGAAAATGCATTTCACGTTGAATTAACGATAATTCAATATTGCTTAAACGAATTCCCTTTGCTCAGTTTCAAGTTTTCAATGTTGAGGAGTGTTATCTACATGTGTTAACTTATTTCATGTTGCATAACCCATTTCTCATTTTGAAAATATTTTATTTTGTTAGTTGGTTTAATTTAAAAAATGTTACTGTAAGTAAAATGTTATTCTTTCAAATTCTTAGTTATTCTGCTATTTCGAAGATTTTTCTGGAACTGTTTCTTAAAGCATTTATACTGTAAAACAAGCGACAGAGCTTGCTGTTAATCACCCATTCAACACTATACTTAGGCCCTGAAAACACGTATCCGTTCTCAGTTGAAAACGCTATTTTTTCGTTACGGATACAGCTATCGTGCATACGTATACAATGAAAACGATAACCGAAAACGCCGTCCAGAATGGAACTTTTTGAAAACGCTGTTAAACCATTTTTGAGTAGACAGACAAAAACGAAACTTTTCCAAATCGCTGACGTCACACTTCCAGTTCCAGGTGAAATCGATACGAATACGATACGGTGTGGACGCGAATTTTTTTGAAAACGGAATTAAAAAGTTGCATTTATAAATGAAAACGGGTACGTGTGGACAGGCGTAAAACCATAAGAATAAAACGATATCGTGTTGACGCGATTTTTTTCAAAACGGAAAAAAATTGAGTTTCCAGCTAAAAGTTGATACGTGTGGTCAGGGCCTCTGACTTGGTCTTTAAAACTACACATTCGTTTTCTCAAGCAAAGTTTCCGGTTCCAAGTGCTGCGATCGTACACAAATCGAACAAAAACAATAACATTTTACCTTCTGTAACACCTTTGCAATTGGACACCAACAAGTTTCCTCCAAATTCGCACAAGCTTTCAGGTTTGCCGTGCTGTTCCACGTATGCTTTATGCACGAAACTAACCCCGTCGATGTATTGTTTCACATTATTAAATACAGTCCAATAGTTATTCCTTTTTTAAGCATTTTGATTTGTTAGTTTATTTATTAAGTTATTTTTGAGGCGCTTCTTCAGACACAATTTATTTAGCAACTATTCTACGAAGCACTAAATCTTAGCTGATCAATAACAGATGAGCGCGGAGCGCGAATCGGTTATAATCAGCTAATATTCAGAAGGTCGAGTAGAATAATTGTTTTATTAAATGCAGTTTTATCATAAAGAACATCAAATTATTTTTCAGCGGCCGACTCAAAAATAACTTCCGTTTCCGTTGAACCAAATGTCACATGACAGTCTCGCAACCATGCGTTTTCCATATATAGTCAATTACTAGAATATGAGCTGATAACCGGAGACTACAGAATCAATCAGATTGCTTGAAATTGAATGTTGTATCTTTGATTGTATAATTGTAACAGTTTTCGTCCCGACTCTAGCAAAACGTGTCGAGGTCTCTGACGAGGGAGTCTGAGAAAGTTCGCAAAATTCGGTGCCTTGACGGCTTTAATGTCTTAATCTTGTGTTACATGTAAATCCGCACCAAGTCACTCAAGCAGATCACTTTGAAATATATTTTTAAAATACTTTGCACCTGCAGGGTCGGGAGTCGAAACTTAAATGGTGGTATAAAAGTCCAAATACCCTAAATCTATCTTGCCTAGCTTCTCACTGACAAGTCCATAATTATTAAGTGGTGAGCTGTTATGAGTGTGGGGAGAGGGAGAAATTAGTTTTCATCCGGAATAGAAGTATAAAGAAAGTTTCTGGAAGTGCGTTAGAAATTATAAAAGCTGTAAGGAAAATGTTAGTGGAGAACACATACGCACTTAAAACACACCCCAAATTGGAAAGTTTTAACGTACTTTTAAAGCTTTTAACCAGAGCAGCTTGTTTTTTAAAAAGACTTTTCAACCACCCCAAATTAGTTTTAACACAATTATAAAGGCTATTGACTGCTCTTTGACAGCTTTACTGAGAAAAGGTTTTTTCATCCCCCACGCAACTTTCAAAGTAGCTCCGTAGTCCGTGTTTACTACAGATAAAGCTGCTATGCAGGGGCCTGGTTGCAGGTTGTTCAAAGCCTGATTAGTACGTATACCTGTCCTGGGCTTAATAACGCCTTAGGTTTTGAAACGAATTAATCCCAGATCAGTACTTATGTGTAAGAATGCTAATTTTGTGACCCTATACCACAGTACCCATTCTAATTTCACAGCCTTACTGCAGGCTAACTTCATTATAAATATTCATTATGTCCTCCATGTTTATTCAGCTTAATGTAGTATTGTACAATACAACTTTTGTACGCTTAGCGATCTCGTTGAACGGCACCCTGATCTAGACCCCATCTCAAAGTAAATGGTTTGAAAACCATACCCGTATAGCCACTATATGGGCGT
>JAOBRG010388336.1:0-10740 GCA_027574985.1 Umimayanthus nakama | reverse complement strand
ATCTATCTATCTATCTATCTATCTATCTATCTATCTATCTATCTATCTATCTATCTATCTATCTATCTATCCATATGGACATAACTGCCCGCGTTTTCTGCACTGGATCTTCTTAGTTATCACTGTCTCAGTTTACAAAGCTTTGATGCACACCCCTTGCTTCATCCTACCCCACAACTTGTATTGCCTTGAAATCAAACATGACAAGTTATAACAACGTGGGGTAGGGTGAAGGGAAAATTGAAACAGCCGAGAACCTTGTGATTTAGCTGGCAACAAGACGATTACCACTCGTGAGTACAAAATCCCAAGACGCCAATTAATTTGAACAAACCAGTGTTTAAGGTTTCAGAATATGCTATAGTTAAGTAATGACCGTCTTACCACTAGACTCTTAAGTCCTACTTAGCGATCGCTAAGTATTACTTAACGAAAAAGTTGTGTGTAAAGGCCTAAGTAAAATTTAAGTAAAATTTCTTAAAACCAACTTAACGCCGGCAACATGAAAGAAACAAAGCAAGAACTTAGTATACTTGGCGACCATCCTTGCGCTTGAATTAAGATCGAAATCTTGTAAAGTAAACGGCATATTTGCGCTAGACTTGTCATTTAGGCTTGCAAGTGGTTAAGACCGAAAGGGCGTATTTGATTGTTAGTTAACACAGGCGTTTCCGGCGAGGAATTATGAAGTTCATCCAGATAAACAACACACCCGCCTCACGGCACTGTGTATGAGTGAAAACGGTCTCAACACAATGACAGGCCTGTGTATTTGGCCAAAATATCCAAACAATATTTCAATTGCGTGGTTTCAACTCATAGTTTAGTGTCGATTAGAAAAACATAACTGGTGTACTTCGAATAACACTCATAATGCATTTATTACAAACTTTCTTTTTCTTTCAGCAAACTGGACGCGTTCATCGACGACTCGCCATACCTTGATTTGGCTGCTTCCAAACAGCCTGACTGCAGCCTTAGAATATTAGGGCGCCCAATTAGAATGAACAGTTTGGGCGTTGTATTTCGACGGGGGTCCAAATGGACGAAACCAATAAGTAATCTTCTTCTAAAATACGGAAGGAAAGACTATTTCCGCAAGCTTAGAGAGAAATGGTTTGCTGGAATTTGCGCCAATGCAAAGACAACTAGCAAAGCTAATAAGCTTGCTGTAAAACACTTCGGGGGTTTGTTTGTCGTATGTTCTGCAGCTATAATAATATGCGGGATGCTACTTATTGTGGAGTTAGTCTGGTATCGCTGTCTGAAGAAATGGTTCACCAGCTACGACCTCAAACTGGAAGAAGAACGACAACAATCGAACCTTAATCGTGCAATTGCTCTGTCGCGGACAAGTATCCGAGAGCTTTTGCCTCTACCGACTCAAGAACTCAATGGCGGGTTTCTACCACGTGGCTCCAAGAGCAACGAAAGCTCTTTTTCCACCGTAAGCACGCTAGCATAGCTGGGACGGATCCCGAATTTAGTGAGAGGGGGCCGGGGTTGGTAAAAATGTCCACCTACATTATTCAGTTTTTATTGTTGTTGAACAAGTCCCTTTTCACGAAAAAGAGTATGGTCAATTTTTTGCGTTTGCTCACCTTAGGGGGTTCGACCGAACCACCCCAGGATCTGCCCCAGCATAGAAAATATATACGTACATAAAATGGTTGTAAAAAGACAATAGGCGCGTCCTTTCATGTTAAACCTTATCAGTATAAGCTGTGAAGCGCGCCGAAATACCTCCATTGGCGGGGAAATGAGTGCGTGTGCACCAAAAGGTATATGCTGAGCGATGTATAACATAATTCCTATAAAATCACCAAATCTGCTAAATATTTTCCTGCATTTAATGGAACTGTATAATATCTCATGTTACCGACTTCCTATATACCATTTACCGGCTTTTTTGTAATAATTTGATTAACCGGAAGGAAGTACAGCTTTTTTAACAAAATCTGCATAAACTGAAATGCCGCGAACATGACACGAGGTTAAAACTTTTTTAACTCTAATACTCGAGTGTAAACTATCAGCACCGTTGGAAAGATGTATTACAACTAGCAAATCTATCAGGAGAAATTTTGTGTGCTGAGACGTTCTATCTCGTAACAAATTATTGTGGATTTGTTGTTGTTCCCGAAGTGCAAGATCGCTCCAAAACACGTTTTTTTACATTGCAATGAACTTCACAACTATACAAGACAGCAAGCTAAAATTTAATACACTTGCTAAATTTAACGTTCTTTCCAGCGTCAATAGTTTTTCGATTACACTTGATTAAAAGAAAACCCATGGCCTTGTCTATTTTTAATCTATCGATTCGCTAAATATGATCTGCTATTAGTCTGTAAAATAAAAGTAAAAAGGTATTTTTCGTCCAACTTGATGGCTTTTGGGTCAAGATGGGTTTTCCATGTAATCGCTCAAGTAAAATGAACTAGCTTTCCTCTATCACTTATTAAAAGCGTGTTCACACTAGCGGCGAGGCAAACAAACGCACGTAAACGCAGACGCAATAAAAGACACAAGTTGCGTCTGCGTTAGCTCTTGCTTCACAAACTTCCAAGTGTGAAGGGAAATGACGCAAACACTGACGCAAGCCCAAAATCGTCTTCGCTGCGTTGCTTGCGTTGTTGGTGTGAACGTCCTTACGCTTGCGTTTTCGTCTCTTGTGTGAACACGCCTTAAATGGCGCTGAACAGCAGCGTAAACATTTCAGCTACATTTCAAAATTATATCAAATACAAATTGTGAAATGAAGCAAAACAATATACGAAGTACGTTCTTGTATCATGTTTTTGTGCAAGTTCTCTTCTCCTTTCTTTTCTGAGCTGTAAAACGCGCAGTTTGTTTTTATCGGCTAGAATCGTTTACGCCGATTAGCTAAGTTCAGTTACTCTTTTAAAAATTAATTCTGTAAATAATAGGCTAATTTTCCGTGCTAAATAAGTATAAAAATAAATATAATCCTATTTACTTGTTGTCATCGTTCTAATTTCTTGTTGCTTTATAGTTTTACTTGATTAAAATTGCTCTAATATGTACATCCATTAATATAAGGTAATTATCATCAACCCATTAGGATTCATTCACTCATTCATTCATTCTTTCTTTCTTTCATTAATTAATTAATTCATTCATTTACTCATTCAACAACACATAAAAATAGAATCTCGTCAAGGTGGGCCAGCTCACATCCTATTAGTTTTCACCGACACCCAATAAAAATACTTTACTTTTCTAACCCAAATTTGTGCTCGTTTCTCCGATCTCCGTATATAGACAAAATTGTTTGATCGACCTTATTGGGTCATATGGAGTCAGACTTTGCTCAAGGGGAATTAGAACAAGGGTGATTTGCCTTAACGAGGAATGTCGAGTGGTATAACATTCTACATGGTATGACCAATTATGCTATCGTGGTGTCTCACGAAAGCCTTTGTCAGATTTGCTGATGCAATCGTCTTCACAGCTCTTTTTCCGCTTGTTCATTGGTCGCAGCAGACCTGATCAGGGCATGTCTTCTTGGCAGCCTACTGACATCTTGTGAATCAAAGTCTAGCAAGACTTCGTGTTACCTGCTCTCTTCTCACCACTCTGTGTTTATTCGGTTCCGCGTTCGGTAATCACGTGTTGTCCTCCTCTTTTTTCACATCTGTTATTCTGTCAATCGAGTCTAGTTGCTTTGTCACGAATTTCAGTGTATCTACGCCGGAGTATAATTGTCTGAAAATCGTATATAACCACAATTAAAACACAACCAGTTTTTAGTGTGCAAGGATAAAATTTAATAAATTTCAAATTTCATTTACGTTTAATTAGGATTGTTGGAAAAAAGAATACATTTTGCAAGCAAGTATTGAAAAAGTGATACAAAAAACACAATAAAGTCAGCTTGCTGATTTCTATTGATAATCGCAATTTCTTGTATGTACGTACTACTTTTACTACTACTCTTAAGGCCTTGACACCCAGTGCAACATTACACGATTAAATATTCACAATTTTTTTCATAATGTTGAAGAAGCAGAAGCAGAATCGGATTTAACTTTACAACAATGCACGTAATAGAGAGCTGACACCTGACGCAACTTTGCACGACTTTAACAATTGCTATTGCTACCATCATTACCACGACCACTACTCCACTAGAACTACTATTACTATCACCTACCGTTATCATTCGCTCACTTACTCCTAAATTGAGTTTCCCTTACTAACTTGCTCACTAATTCGCTAACCCATGTGTAATACCTTATGGACTGTTCAGCATCTCTGGCGGCGGCAGCCATCTGGTTGGAAGCCATTTTAGCCTTCTCCCTGATGGCGGTCAGCGTACACTCGTGAGTAGCAAGCAGCTGCTGGTATGACGTCAGGGGAACCGAGTCGGTCTGAAATCAGTCGAGAACGCACGCTTGAGCAGTGATATTGTGATCTGGATTAAGATCGTCTCTACAAAACAGTATCCATCACGAAAACGCTGATGCAAAGATGCGTCGATGATGATGATGATGCAAATGATAGTGATGGTGATAATGATGATGGTAGGGGTGATTATGATGATCACAATGATGACGATTTAATTTAATTAGCTTTTTTCCCTGACAGGAGGGGGACACTGCTACAGGTTTACTCAATATCATCAGGCCCTTTTAATGGGAAGAGGTTAACGACAGCCCACAGTATTCGCCTGCTCTTATCAACAAGTGTGAGTTCTTTTAAGCCCCCTGATGGAACGTTAACACTAGACCAACAGCTTAACGTCCTGTCCACTGAGGTCGCCAAAAGTTCAACCCTCCACCAGGCCGGAGATTGAACCCAGAACAATCTGGTTGGCAGTCAGAGATCTTTGTGCTAACCTCGCACCTACTCCAATGACAATAAGATAATGGACATAATTTTCGGACATTCCAACTCAAACGTATCTTATTTTATAGTTATAGTAATATCAAACTGTACAAGGGTTCGTTTTGCAAGTCCTCTTTTACTTTTAATAGGGATTTAGAAAGAAGTGTGAATGCGTGTAATTACAAGTAACTGTTATAGGTGTTATCTTGTTTAAGGGTCCGCATGTGTACTGTAAGTCACAGTAACTTTATGTTACATGTACATTGTCTGCAGTACTGCCAAGAACAGGGCAAAGGAGCTACCTATTAGGGCTTACCGTCTGATTTCTGATTTCCTCCTTCAGTCTGCTTACTTGTGCCTCAGCTTTCAAAGCCCTTTGCTGACGAATACAATTATGTAGAAAATAAATCAATGCTTGAATCGTACAAAAAAGCACATCCCGTTTGTTTCCATATGAAAAACTTTGCATGAATGTCATATTTGTACACACAGACAATGGACAATAAGATACACAAAAAGACACCGTAGATAGTCTGTTAATCCACCTCGCTGATAAACAGCCCTTCCTGCCACAAACACACTCATATCGTCCTCTCCAGAAAGCTTGAATATATTCAAGTTACAGCTGTAGAGCTTTTTTTTAAAAGGTATACGAAGAGATTGAACTGCGAAGTGTACGCTTGACTATACGCGTTCCCAACGTACGATGCCTTCGTAAACGTCTCAGTTGCAAAACTGGCTATGCAGGTCAATTTCGTATGTCGGTGCTTTTTACAAACAGTCATTTACATTCAGAAATGCCATAAACTCAGGTTTGGCCAAAGATTATTGTGAGAAGGAAAAATATTACCTTCCTTAACTCAAACCCAGATCACGAGTAATGACTGGTGTCTTACTACTATTTTCACTGTTGTTTATACTGCGGGTAAACACTAAGGGCTACTATCAAAATATAGACATTTATCAAACAACCCCGAGACACACTTGTCACTCTATTGTGTATCGTACTGGCGCATGCCAGAGTATGAAAAACACCACTCATTCATACGCTAGGGGTACATGCTAATTAGGCATAGATTGTATGCGTTTCAAGAACGGACGCATACGCTGGCATACGGCGAGGCAGAAACCCCTTTTTAAGCATGCTTAAAAACACGTGCGCTGAACACGCAAGAGTAACACTAGAGGTACGGTACTATAGGTCAAGCATTCTGGTCATTTGCTGGTCACAAACAGGTGATAAGCTACGCATAAAGCTATACGTACTCAGAGGTTCAATCTAGCGAGTATACGAACAATTCTGTATTTTCAAAGGCACTTAGAGCGTATGAAAATTAGTGTTGGAGTTTTCATACACAACTCGTACACTTTTCTCAAGCGCAATAGTGCGACATAGCCTGCGAGCAGGCTCTCCTTGCGGGTTTTGGGATAAAGTTTGGACAAAGAAAAAGTAAGTCATTGATGCGAAGCACGCTCGTGTGACAGGGCCTTAAAACCTGGTCGATTCCCATACTCTCGTCTGCAGCGTAAGGCAGAAAATGTTTTGTCAAGCAATCGGGCGATCATATGGAAATAATCTTGCCACTGTGTTCTATCCTTGCGTCCCCATTGTGCAACCAGGCTTTAGAGTGAGTACTGCATTCTGTGGCTACTAGTACTAACCGTGGTTAACTCCAAGTTCTTCTCCACCATATGAACCATGTTCTCCAAGGCTGCTGTGTCCTCTTTTTCCCTCCTCTCAATAAACACCAATTTCTTTTCAAGTGCAGCAGTTCTAGCCAAAAACATACAAAGGAAACTTTATTTAAAGAACAGCTTATTTCCGTGTACAGGTAAACGCGACTATTAGAAAAAACATCCAGATACTTTCAAATTGCTGAGAAAGTAAACGAACAAGTTTTAAGATTTATTTAAGACACTTTATTTTTTCTGGTTTGCCTCTTTATAATCTGTCTCCAAGGGAGCTGTTGTTCAAACGTATGGTCCTTGTTTAAACCGAAAACCATAATACAGTCAAAAGAATTTTAACATTTTTAATTGGACAAGTTTAGATCCTGTTAACACTATCCACAAAGAAAACTGCCGTTTTTGTCTCGTAAAAATTGTAACACAAGATGGATACCAACACAATGGCGTCTCGTATCCTTTTAACAAATCCACACCATAATAATCAAAAATAGATTCCGATTTTTACAACATTTTCGTTTGCAATCTGCCGTTTCCAATTTAGGGTCTGTTTACATGGAAGTGGCGGACCCAAAGTAGGTGGGGTACCCGGTGAAGTGGCGTATCCCGCCTAGTATTGAGTCTCTTTTTCACGTTTACATGAAAAGTGGGGTACCCCACCAAGGCGGGTAACCCTGTCACCCCGGGGTCTTCAAGACTGCATGTAAAGGCAAGCTAGCTTTTGACCACGGCTAGGCAGGTTACTTCACCTACCTGGGGTCCCCAACCTCCACGTAAACAGGCCCTAATTAGTGTGCATGTTGTAGACTGGGATGCTGCCAGGTTGATTGATGATTGCTAATGAGCGTAAAACTTTAAAGTAGAACAAAATTTTAAAGTTTTTAGATTTTTAATTTGTATCCCGCTCTGTTCCTTCTTAGTATGTTTTAGACAACCGCATTGTCACATGTGCATCTATGCATATCTAAAACACATGGCAATGCATTTTTATGGTTGCAGGTAACAACTTGTAATACATACGGTACTTGCAATGTTCAGAAGAGGATAAACCGATTGCTTCCTACCTTTTCTTTTCTTTATTCTTTTCATCAAAAGTTTCAAGTAATTTCTTCTTCAGCTCTTCATTTTCTTCTTTCAGCTACATTGTACCAATCAACAAACCAAATCAAATAGTTACTGATAGAACAAGAAAGGTTCTAAGGCAAACATTATGTGTACATGACTGTTTAGTAGGGTTCCAGTGAACCATAAACACTCACTGTTTGAGCAACACAGTTCAACCCCTAGCTAAACTTCACTTAAAAGACTTTTGAACAACAAGACCCAGGAGAGTATCTTGGGGGTTCAAGGAAAAGGGAACTGTTAGCAGTCAGTAGTACAATGTCTTGAATACAACTTACCCGATTAACTTCCTCTATAAGCATAAGCTGTGAAGGTGAGCTGTCACTCGGGGGCACAATATAACTACCAGACTGAGCTGCTGCTTTGGTGTGACCACAATCACCGGCAGAGTCATCCGAATCCTCATCAGATGACTGGGAGTCTGACTCATCAACATACATGTAGTATGCAGGCTGCACATCTTCCCCTCCTGGCTCAGTCTGGCAGATGAGCGAGGTACTGTTAAACATGACACTATCTCACAAAACATACCAACAGAGAGGCTGCAATTCAGAAACTTAGAAATGGATACTTGAACCCACAATTTTGAAAAGGGAGCTGGAAAAGGTACTGTCTATCTGCAATTGAAAATAACATTTCCCCCCACCAGTATGGAGTTGTAACTCAGAATTGATGTGGTCTACCGACTACACAGAAAGAACCTAAAGTCCCAATTGCTGTTTTGGCTTAATTGACATGTGTTTGGAACTGTGGTTGTACTGAAATCATTCACAGATCTATGGAAACTTACATGTGAGACTACCCATTGAACATAAAATTTAGCTTGGACATGTCCCTAGAAAATATTCCTTACTGTGCCCTATAGCTTTGTTGTGGAGCCTGGCACTGCAACTATTGCATTAAAATGTATTTTTCAAGGTGGCAAAAGGCAGGAAAATACAACTCTAGGAAGAGGCAAACATTCTACTATAAAGCTGCTTGTTGTCACCACAAAACTTACATTTAAGATAGTGAACACCTGAGCCTGGTTGTTTGAAGGTGAGTTAAACTTAACCCAAGGGTTAGGCAATACTTCAGTCTGGTCTTTCCAAAGAAGTATTGAAGAACACACCAAGTAAACCCAGTTATGTAAATCAAAAATGACAGCCAAAATCAATATTTAAGGAGTTAAACTCAATCATGAGTTTAATATTTAACTCTGGTTAGCTCTAACTAACCGTCGAGCAACTGGGCCTCGGATTTTTTTTCTTAAATACTTGTAGAAGTAGTGATTGACTTGTTTTAGCTTTCAGCTACTTGAGTCACTAAGTACATTAAACACACTATCCAGCAACTGAAACTAAATGTCTTTCTTTGTTCTGCTTGTTATACCATAAATGTACAATTTGATTAATATAAGTTGTAGTTTTATATAAATAGTGTGAAATATGCATTTAAACCTGACCAGTGATATAGTACTAGATGGATTTGTGCCATAAGATTTGGTGTAAAACTGACTACCACCTGCTCAAATTCAAAATCTTGTGGAGAATCCATTTGAGAACCTTCATTCCTGAATCCTCATAACAATGAAGAACAAACTTCTACAATTAAATGGATATTACAGTTTGGCTGCATTACCTCTTGAGAAATTGCAACCCTTACCCCTATGGGATTGCCACAGGTTTGGAGATATAAATAATGCTACTTGTAGTTCATAAATTAAGCTTTTTGTTAAACTAAAAACTATTTACATTTAGTCTCGATTATGCACATAAAATTGCCCTTGAAATGAATGTATAAACCTCTACTATTCAAAATACTCACATCATATACACTTGGAACTGGTTTAATCTCATGAACTTCATCATCAATTATCTTTCAGAGAGAAAAACATTTAATAGAATACTAATTTTATATAATAATAAGAAATAAATATAATCATTATGATAGACATGTACAATGTAATGTGTTAACTGCTTAGTAACTGATTGATGTATTCACTAAGGGATAGTAAGGTCATCCCATTAAGGCAGAAGTTCGGTATTCCTGTAAAGACCATTGGGAAGTGTTCAAGGTTTTAATAAGTGTTTTGTTGACAGTGTGACTCTTATTCTACAAAGAACAATAATAATGCGGTGCAAGTGAAAAATTTTACTTGGCACAACTGGTACCAAGCTTGTGTAGATTAATGACTTATCCAGTCCACTAAAGAACCAATCAGAATGTTCCCAAGAAAAAACCTTTGCTATATAATAATTAAAAATTTAAACAGCTGCTAGAACAGCTCACTGCACAACTTTTATTAATAAAAACAGAAACTTAAAATCACTACACTCTTTTTCACAAAGATTCAGTTTTATAAAGAAAAAGGTACCGACCAAATTATTGTAAAAAAAAAACGGCCCAATAAATTATAGGCACCTTCAGGACTCTCCTTTGTCTTGATGCAACATCTTTTGCCATAAAGTTTTTGTAGGAGAAGGGATTTTCACTTCCATCATCTGTTTGTTCAGATTGTTTTAATTCTCTGTCATTTCCTAGATAAAAGAGAAAATTACTATTAAGACCAACCAGAATAATGTCAGAGCTAGAATGCAAAGTCAGTGTGACTTAAGCCCCCTCCAGTCCCTTCTGCTTCACAATGCCGGCCTGTATAAATGATCATGGAAGAAGAGATGTGCCAGCCTTCTGTGGTTTGTAGCAAACGTGTACCAAGTGTCCCAGATTGAATATTTTCCAATAACTTTAATTCTGTTTTAACTAGCGGTTTCTTGTTTTTGTTTAGTTTGTTTAGAATAGTAGTTATCAGGAGCTTAAAATAAGTGTCCTCATTTCTTTATATAGATACAGCCTCACTATCTTGTAAGCTTTTAGTAATGGTAAAGGACAATCAGAACACTGATTTAGTAATGCTTAACATCAAATAAACTTTGATGGCTAATCCTCCCTCCCTATCTCTTAACACCCATTTCATTTAAGGGACCGGTCATAAATTAGAGGGGGGGAGGGCTGGTGCAAACACGGGGAGGGCCATTGTTTTTCATGCAAGCACAAAAGGGAGGGTCAAACAATTTGGTGCATGTCATTAAGGGGGGGGGG
>JAOBRG010388335.1:5700-23041 GCA_027574985.1 Umimayanthus nakama | reverse complement strand
TTGTTGTTGTTGTTGTTATGCTTACTGTAAAGTGAAAAAGTCTTTTGTCGTTTTAAAGAAACTTAGTTGCAGTTCTCGGTTGAAATATATAACTACATACCTTTACTGTTAACAAATAGTTGTTTTGCGAGATCAATTCAGAGCTTGAGGATATTTTATAGGATCGTATCTAGAATTTTACAGCAACTCATCGAATATCATTTTGTGCCATTTCTTTCTACCATTTTGCAAAAGTCTGCCCCTTCCCCCTACCGCCACCACCAAAAACTAAATATCAGTATAAAAAGGAAAAAGGAACCATACCTGTAGGTGTTTGGAATACTACCCTTCTGAAGTTGTAGTGTACCACCAGCCCCCATCCCCACCCCCTCCCTGCTCGAAAGTCTGCTTATGCTTTGCAACGTATACAACTGTTTTTTCAACTATATCTTAGTAATAAAATTGCTATTATGATTTGTTGCACAGGAGGAATCCCACAGCGGTTAAACACCGATGTGCACAGTGCTGTGACAGTGAAAACGAGCGCAGCGCTGTGACAGCGAGAACGAGCGCAACGCAGTGACGCAGAAAACGAATACAACGTTTTGACAGCGGTGGAAGTGACAGGTGGCTGTGACGATAGTTTCAGTTGACACTACTTTCACAGTGGTGCGTACATCGCTGTCAAAGCACTGTCAGTTGTCATCGCTGTCACAGCGCTGTCAGTGCCACCGCTTTCAGTTGTCACCGATGCTACACTAGTGTGCAAAGTAGTGTTACAGCGTTGTCGTTGTCATCGCTGACACACATCGTTGTCACAGTGTTATCTAGGCCACTGCTGTCACGGCACAGTTAAGACTGCTGTCACAATACTGTCACTGCCACTGGGATATTAGTGTGGACAGCAGAATTAGTGTAAACCTCAACCGCTGTGACACCACTGTGGCATTCTTCCAGTCTAAAAGCTCATATCCAACGTGCGTTCGTGGAATAATTGTTAAGTGTCGATCTATATTAGCATACTCGTACCCCACAGTGAAACAGCAATACTTGTGAGCCATGCAGAATGGTAGCCCTACGGAATGACTAATTTCTACATTTCATATCGACTGCATTAAGTACTAGTTCTGTAGCTTGTCTCACAAAATAATACGTTGAACATGAAAAATTGTATGCAGTGGTAATAATGAGACCCAGTCAACATGTTAGTGTGTATCCATGCAGCTAAGCTGAAGTTGCTGTCTTTTGGTTCTCAGCAACAAACACAAAACCAGGTCAACGGAGTTATGTGTTGGACAAAAAGGTTGCAGTTTTCCATTGAAGGCTGGTGTGCAGGGAAATAGCACTTTTACCTACAAAACTTTTCGGGGCGTGTAGCCTTTCCCGGAAGCTTCGTCCTGATTGGCTGACTAAACAATGAGTGGTTAAAAAATTGAGAGTCATTACAAAAAAAGACAATGATATATTGCTACTTAATATTTAAGAGCACCAAAAATTACTAAATCTGAAGTATTTTATCCAAAGTGTTCTGATGCACAGCTCAAGATTGAATCCCCAAACTAAACCAAAACTAACTCTGTTATCGATTGGCGGCACAATAACGTAAAAGATAACAAGAACTCAACCCTGGTACTGATTAAACTTGTTTTTTCAACACTTGAAAAAGGAGGCAATGTTCCAAATAAGAAGTTACGTGACTTCATATCACAAACACAGCACGATTCTGGAATCAAAAGCGGCGTCTCACACAAGATTTTGATAGTCTTTGCACGCACTGCACTTAAGTACTGATCACGTACAAACGTAGACAAAATACAAGTGCAAAGAGTAGAAGAATTCAAAAGTGGATGAATAATGTATTAAGTGGACAACTTTTGCGTTCTTAGTAGTACGTGAAGGAGTGGCATGGCAACTATTTTTTGTCCGTTCAGATGAAAAGAGATGCCACTAGTTGTACATATTGTGGTACAGTTGGGGGAAACGTGGGATCAAAGTCCCAAGGCATGATACCACAGAACACGCGACCGGAAAAATTGGCTCGCCGCAGAATTTACATGGAATTCAAGGAAAGCGCTTTTGCTGCACCACAGAAACATATATTGGCGTCACGGAGGAACACCGCGGCTAAATGATTTGTGAACAACTTGTTAAACAAATTTTGATGGTGATGTGTGCTGATAAGGTTGACACGTTTGGTATTCAACGATCGCGATTAGACTGTCGACAGGATTGATCAACAAAACTAGTACTGAATCACCGGGAGGAAGTCATTCCAATAAAAGTGAGTCTTAACATTTTTGTTCTCAAAATACTTGCAGCATCGCATACTTTGGAAGTGTAAGTATAAGCAATTAGTAATGAATGTTCAGACTGAGCGTAAATCAGATGCATTTGCGAGAATACAAAAGGTAATTGGTATTCTCCTAAAACTTTCCCTTCAGTCATTGGTCAGTTACCCACTTGCTAGAAAAAGACGACACTCCCGTAGCATTAAAACCCCTGGGAAACGTTCTATTACGGGAAACAGCTGTATCACTAGTAAAATGTTAATATTGAGCGCTAGTTCAGATTTCAGGCAAACAAGTGTGAATAACGTCCTAACTTCAATAACTTCTAGCCCAGCCCCCACCCCCAAGGCTTATTCTAACACTACTCCGAAACGATGCAAGCTTATTCCCTGAAACTTAGTGATTTTCCCTAAAACCAGCTGTAACACTTATCTACGTTAGTTTATTTAAGTAACATTTGTGACTACGCAGTTTCTGATTAACACTTTACTAAAAGCTGACTTCTTTCTAAATATGTAACTCAGTCCGGTTATGTTAGAACCATAGATCTAGTTGATTTAAAACATTTTGGGGTTTCTTAATGGACTTTTAACTGAGTTACGGGGATTTTTGACGTCATCAAAAACGGATCAAAGATGGCCGGTCATAATTTCAAGATTGAGTAATCTGACGTCATTTTACATATTTACTATTTGCTAAGAGACACATAGACTAACTAATTGGACTGCAAGTTTTCCGTGCATTTGTGATGAAATACTTTATTTAAGAACCTTTGACTTTGGCTACATTGATATTATTTTGCTCTTAAAAGAACCTAAGATTCCTGTACTTAATATAGAACTAAAGTTAACATGTAGGATTTAAACTGCAGATTCAGCTAGAATTCATGTGAGGCGAGGTTTGAAGGAACTATTAAATACTACACGCAACCAGTGTTCGTTTCACTGTGCATGTTAATGCTCTTATCAGGACAGGTTTTCGATCAGAATAAAATATAAACAAATTCTTCTTTTTCATCGACACTTCTTGTTTATATATTACGATGCTAGTCGTAAACTCAGAATTGTTAATTTCACTGATTAAACGTCTGGAGACTTTTTACGGCCTTTGTACACAGTTTCTTGTAATAATCAGAGTCAAACCGTTTTATATTGTACACATAACCATGCCTGACTGCAACTTCAGTGTTTTTAATTATTTTTCATTACTGCAGTTAAAACTGGATTATCATGGTTTGCCGTAAACTTTTTCTTTATCCAAACGTAATTTTTATATTTATTTATTAACTATTGAATAAAATAGTGTAGGGAACAGGGAAATGGGGTTTTTTGGGCTGCATGACTCGGGCTGTTTGCGGCGTCGACGATGTAGTTTGTGGATAAAAATGCGCAACCGATCGCAAAGTAATTATCCGCAAATGAGCAGTACCAATTCTTTGACAATAAATGATCGCCGGAGTGGCCCTGTTAACAAGATATAGCTTACTTTACTGAAAGCAAAACCAAACAACACATTTTCCATGAACTAGAGTCATGAAGGAGCATGTGACGATTAGATGTGCAAAGCTTTGGTTTTCGTCAGTAAGAAAATTGTTTAATTTGCCAACGTTTTAATCCTTTGTCGTTTCAATTTTTAGAAAAATTGTTGCTATTTATCATTAAAGAAATAATAGCAAAACGCAGCAAAGGCCGTTTTACTGATATGGTTCAGTGGAAGCTCGTGTTTGACCAAGACAAAGTGCGGCTAGGCTCTAACAATTTCTATGTCAGTTTCTCAGTATGTACTTCAAAATCCATCAAGAGCGCCAATTAATCCTGGCTGCCAACTCCATAACCGCACCGCCATTTTGAAAAATACCCAGAAGGCCCTGGGGACGAGGTTGGCATAACCGCTGAGTAACGCAAAAGCCAACTCTTGAAGTACAAATGGCAATTGAAACAAATCTTTATTTTTTAAGTCCCAAGTTTCCGCACATAATGACAGGAGTATATCGTTGTGAAAGCGCTCAAAATAATGTAAACCAGCTTGAAATACTATTGGCGGTGGATGGTTACGGCAGATTTTGACGATTTCTCTCTGAATTGCAAGTTTGAGGATATGGTTTCAACCCAAATGGAACAAGTTACTGATCCTGTACACCTTCGGAACTCTAATCGCTCCACCCCCACCCCTTCCCCCTTTTCCCGGCGCCCTTAACGCACATGTACCTTGAACGTCCATTCTTATGGTTATCAATTGCTTCAACCGATCTACAAAAGGCTCTGCCCACCTCATAATTGAAGAATCCGGAACATTTTCTTATGCACAAACAGAAATTAAATAATGCTTTGAATTTGGCATGACACTCGGCTTCACATAAAAGATATAAATATGTTTTTTGTTGATACAACTTACAAGCCATTTTTACCAACTTCCTGACTTTTTTATCCGGATGTCTTAGAATGAAGTAAGCTAAGAAAGCGGCAACTGCAATTGTCCGCGAATAACTGGTATTCGGTGTTATAGGATCAAGACTGGAACAGGTACTATTCTTAGAAAACGCGGAAGTCCCTCCATATATAAAGTATGGGCTATAAAACATTATTACAACCTCAATTGCTTTAACGGACGGAAACAAGGGGTTTATGCGTTAGGAAAAACAAAAGGAGATAAGAAACACGTTCGATTTCTAGACCTGCATTAGATATTTTTGAAACTCTCAATACAGCTAAGATTTTTCACTCTAATACATGCATAGCATTCAAAATCTTGCACTGCAACTGCCATCAATCTTCCATTTTCAAACATGCCATGAATAATGAGAAACCGAAGGTGTCTAGCTTTCGATGTTGCCGTTGGCACGAGTTGATGGTACTTTATCAATACATACAATCAATTTTCTAGTGATAAATAAGACGAAGCTGTGTATATTATTAGGAAAAACCCTTGTCTTCCATGTTGAACGCCTTAGCTTTGAAAACAGCGATAAGCTTCGAGCTTAACTTTACCATATCAGTACACATTTTTAAGAGTTGAACTTTTACACATATACAATCGACATCGGAATGGGTAAACTAGAAAATTCTTCAGTGATATTTTCAAGAGCTGATAAGCTTTTGTTTTGGTCAAATATAGAGGAATTCGTGATCTCTTTATCAATATTTGCACTTTTCCTCGATTATCAAGTCTAGTTTGCACAGGTTCCCTGCAGAGTACTCCTTATCGTACAAAAAGAATTCACTTCTTTCCACAGGGCGCCAAAGATTTTGGATTCAATGAATTTCAACTATGAAAGTCAGAACGCCCTATAAACTTGACCTTCAGGCTTCACAAAGCCAGCAGAAAAAAAAACGATAAAAAAAACAAGCCTTAAAGCAACGAAACGAAAAGAGAACTTACGTAGCTAATTTTGAAAGAGTCCATAACACAGCGAGTACTGCATTTTTTTGAACTGTAAACGAAGTTAGCCGAATGCCGGATAACAAACATGTGTCTTGTTTTATTCAACAAGGGCATGAGTCTTGTGGTGTATACGCTTCTTTGTAGAAAAACAACTTGATAAGGACAATAGAAACTAATGATGTTCAAACTGCCCAAAAATTAAGAACAAATTTGGACTGAGGTTTACAAACATGGAGTCGATCTGTATGTTTTCAAACTAAGAATTGGAAGTTCGAGTCTATCAAGCAGCATATATATGATATTGATCACATTATTTCGTGCTGCATGTTTGAAGATGGTTCGATATTCAGTAATTAACGTTTTCAAACACCATAAGTTTATGACTTTTCATTCCGTAGTCTTGTCAAGTCTTAGCCTTAGGATTAAGAACATTTTTTAAAATAGGCTGATTTAAGGCTAAGGCTACTCCCCCCATAAAAAATAAATAAACAAAAAAATCGGAAGGAATAACTCAAAGCAGCAGTCAAAATTTTCGGTGTCTGATTAGAAACTGAGCAGTGCGAACGCAGACAGAGAGAGAGAGAGAGAGAGAGAGAGAGAGAGAGAGAGAGAGAGAGAGAGAGAGAGAGAGAGAGAGGTGGAGGGGGGGGAGGGGAAGAAGAGGAAGAGGAAGAAGGAGATAGAGACGGAGAGAGCACTATGGAGCAACAACGCTGGTCTTATTCTAAAGAGATGTTTTTGGCATACCAGAGCGTGTTGGAGGCAATGAAAGGAAGAAACCGAGACAAAATCAGTGAAGGATCTCTGCTCGAACGGTATCAGCTGGACACAAGAAAGCACAATCTTTGTCGTTGATATTCTTGTTGAGACTGGCTAGTATTTCGTTTCTCAATTTCACTGCAAACTAAAACACTGCCGTTCCCAAGTATGACTTTATTTCAATATGTTCAAAGAGAACTGATTTTCATCAGTTTGATAAAATACCTACTGATATAATACTGTCGTGTATGAATGCATGTATGTGTGTGTCTGTGCATCTGTGTGTCCGTATGCGTGTGTCTGTGTGTGATTTCCCGTATTGACGTGTACCGTCAGTTACTCCGGCTTGTCTCAAGTTTTAGATTCTGATATACTTTTTAAAAAGAATTTGTTTTGCATTTGATATACGACAGAAGCGCTCTAGAGCCCTTGTGCATAGCATTTGCTTGATGGTAAACTGGACCTACTTTTTATAAAAACTTGGAAATTGAAAGAGGCGGTGGGTTTGTTGGCGAAACTGGTCGGCCTCGCTTGTTTGGGACAGCAACTGAACACTTAGGACTGGGTTGTAGATTACCTAAGAACAACTCTTTTAAAGTTCAAGTAAATCTGACATCAAATTGACCAACTTTGAATCTAAACATTTTGCACTTCTACCTTGTACCTTTCGTCGATGCAGACTCAGTGATATATCTTTATAAAGAACTGTCAATGCGACGAAAAGCCGCTGACAATTTTCTTGAAATGTTTGTAAGTTGACGAGTTCGGAATTAAGGTCGGAACAAAGGCCTCAAACCCAAATATGGTGACGAAGGCATTTCCTGTCAACAAATGTTTGTCAATCAACTGGCTGCTTTGAAGCAATTAACACCAACCTAATTGATAAAACGATGTGCTAAAAGCGTCGGCCAAGAACAAGCTAATCGTGCTAATTAACTTGACAGAGGCTTCATTAAACATGATTAACCTAGGCACGCCTCGCTACTGAGCTAAGTGTAAACAGAACAGTAAATTTAGCTTAACCCCTGACGCGAAGGCAAAATTTGAATATCGTATCATCAACCCTAACACGATCTTTTGAGAGTGGAGATTAGAACGTTAACTTCCTAAAGAGAAAAGGAAGAGATTGTAAAGATATTCACTAGAGATCCTCTTAAATCACTCAAGAACTAGAAATTTTTGCCGGAAGTAACAATTCTTTTTTGTCAGTACCTCCTAATGTTCTGCGGCGATAAAGAGATACGACAAATTTCAATGTCTGAAGTTTTAATTTTCTCTGTGTAAACTTCACTTACTGTAAGTAAATGATGCTCGACTTGGCTAATCCTTTAACTCTGTTTAGACCAGGATCAGAGCCCAATTTTGTCGTGTTCCAATGTTCTTGGAATCTTGTGCCAAGTGCGGGGTGGTTCTGCGTGGTGTTTTGGGTACTTTCGTGTGAAAATCTTTCCTTTTCTGATTAATTTCTTTTATCGCGCCGTCAATGCATTTTACTCTAGACACTACTGTCTCACGACATTGTAATCTGCATTTGAATATGTCTAAAATCTCGCCATTCTGGTAAACAAACCAGCCAGATTCCAAGCCATATGTGCCGAAATAAGTATCATGTTCCCAAATAAGATTTATCACCCCGAAAACAGCAATGCCTATCTGAAATACCTTCGTCCCCAAAGAAAAGAAATTGTGTGATGAAAGTTCACCAAGTGTTATACGTTACCCAGTAAACTGTAAAAACGATTATAGTGCATTCTATTACGGCGAAGACATTTAGCTTGACACATTTGTTCAAACAATGGCGTGTCTCTGATCCATACAAAAGATTTGTGTTTATCAATTTAGCATGTCAAGAGGAATTTAGTGCAAAACCTTGTTTTTTCGCAGCTTCGAACATACAACGCAAATCGTTAATTCGGACCCATTGTTTCACCTGTTCCCAAGAATGTTCAATGCAAATTAGCGAACCAACTATCGGGATGTTTCTGTTAAAAGAGTAAAATATTGTGGCCAAGATGCAAAAATATGAAAGCCGAATCGTGAGATTTTTTTTATAGCTGAGCGTTATTTTCGCTATTAAACTGAATAGCTACAAGCTTTGACATGCCACGCTTTTTAACGTCTCTTGTATATGGATTGTTCAACCAAAAGTGCTTAAACTACCGGTTTTATGAATACCAATAAAATTAAAATGATCTCATGACTGATACCGACAGGTTTTAGAATTGATTAGATAAAACTGTCAAACTAGGGATTAATTTGAAAACAGCAAGTTTTGATATCAAAATTAGACGAAAAGTTTGAAATCTTCGCAATGTGGGCTCACCCGGCATTTCAGGAGTAAAGACAAAGTTCTGAATGCATTTTTCATGCTTGTTTAATGCAATCGCTTGTGTATATTTTCAGGACCTTTGAAGCGTTTCGGATATGAAAAGAGTTTGAATACTTTATTCATAGCAGTGCGGGCACTTCACACAAATGTTGATTGACAACCTTAACTCTCTTTCTATTACCGTCGCAATCGAGCTTTTTCAGGGTGAGATGTGATGTTGGCCGCAAAATTCCTTGGGCTTTTTCCGTGATTTTCAAAAGAGATGATTTGAAAAAAGACCCGCCCTTTCCTAGGTTGCGAATTACCATACTTTGATACCAAATGCAAAGAAATTTTACATTCAACTGAAATGTCACCGTCAATTTCTCATCAGGCTTTGAAATACAAAACAAACAGAATCTCAGTCAATGTTTAGTCAAACTTCCAAAATTAAAGACAATGAAGCACATATCTTACTCTGAGTTGCACTGATTTATTAACTTTAGAAGGCCCTATTGACAACTCTACAAAGAATATCAGCAAATTTATTGGTTTAGAGCAAGTGATAAATCTAAGTTTGAATTAGCCAGGCGACTAAGATGTTAATTGGACAAGTTCTAGCGAAAATCTTCCGCGTAAACATACGTTTGCTTTTAGTATTTTAACCTGCGTGAGACTTTTGTAACAAATTAGTGAGTATAGAAACTATTTATAGTTCAAATGGAATGAATCTAATTTTTGCATTTTGTGACTGATTTATCGCAGGTGCAAGTACACAGGAAACTGGCCATTTACTATGGACTTCCGAATACAAAAGGAAGCTGCCATTCATAGCTGGCCTTAGCCAATCAAATATAAGCGTAGAAAAACCATCTCACTGCAAAATTAATCGCAAGTTCACAACGATGTATATCTTGTCAACTCAACTGGAAGATGTTGTTGGTTGTTAAATGGGCAGATTTTTTACAAGTGAGAAGTGACCAACATCTCCTTTCCCTCCAGAAAAAGGTTGCTTAAAACTGTCCGCGAAGAACAGAGTTGTTCATTCGGCAGCGTTGTAAGAGATGATACCAATTCAGGGCGGCCCATTCATCGTTTCCTTGCTACTGTTCGCCACACTTCAATTTTCCCTCAAGCTTGCTTACTCTTGTGGTCCGGGACGCGGTGGCTACTGGAAAAGGGCCGGCAAACCGCTTGTTTTATACGAGAGAGTACCAAAACTTGGTGAATTATCTGAAGGTGGAAGTGGACCTGCGAAAGGCAAAATTACAAGAAACTCACCTGAGTTTGCGAAGCTTGCAGTGGTATACAAAACAGATATCGTTTTCAAGGACGAAGAGGGGTCCGGAGCTGACCGACTTATGACGAAGGTAGGCTTCTTTCGTTTATTTACATTAGGTATCTTGTCTTTCAACACATTTTATAGCTCAGCATGGGGACCCACCTAAAACTCACCGCGTTTAATTGCATACACGTGTAAGTTTCATTCAAGTCTTGTTTGTAATGCGGATTTCAGCCCTCCAGCATGCAGGCGGCTCATTCATTCATGCAAATCTGTGACCAAGAGTTCTTCCCTCTGATTTGCTTTATAGAGATGCAAACAAAAATTAAACGATCTGGCGGTTAGAGTCAAGACTAAATGGTCAAAAGAGGGAGTTAGATTGCGAGTAATCGAGGCGTGGGATGAAAACAACGAACACGCTCCGGACTCGCTGCACTACGAAGGCCGAGCCGTCGACATCACCACTTCTGACAGAGATCTCAAAAAGTACGGCCAGCTTGCTCGACTTGCAGTGCAAGCCGGATTTGACTGGGTAAAATATGAAGACAAAGAGCATATCCATGCATCAGTTCGCGATGGTAAGTGATTGTTCATCGGTTTTAATTCAAAAACTGATCAAAGCTTCCTTTACTTTCAAATTCTTTTCTCATTCTAATTTATGTTGTTGTATATTTCATACGTCGGTTTCACAAATCAAAGTTGTCGTTTTCCGTTGCCCTGCCAAACTGTGTCGTTTTCGCGGGAAAACTGGCACAGTCGTACCATATATTTGAAAATCTAATTCAATGAAGAGTGGCTTTCAGAGAACACAAAAGTTCTTTCTACAACCCCTTCCTGTGAAAAATCGACCATTCATGAAAACAAAACAACGGGGGTCGATTTGATTACAAAAGAAAGCACCCTCTAATTATCTTGTTAACGGCGTGATACCTATCCGTGCTGTTTTGGCCTCCTTCGTGCACGCATTAAAAAAAGGTTGAATTAACTTCTCCGTTGTGTTTACAGACAGCTACAAAGAGCGATCCTATGCTGAATGTTTCCCCGACGATGCCAAAGTCAAACTGGAAAATGGCTCATCGATAAGCATGAGAGAACTTAAACTCGGTGATCGAGTGGAAACTATGGACAGCCACGGCCAAATTGCCTTCAGCGAAGTGCTAATGTTTTTAGACCACATTCCGGGTTTGTCAGGGGTGTTGTATTATGTAATAATAACTGATAAGCCCTATGCAAGACTGGCTCTCACTGGCTCACACCTTATCTTCACAAAAGAATGCAACTCCTCGACCAACCATCTCACAGCGAAACATGCAAAATTCGTGGATACGGGAGAGTGCGTTGTGGTAGCCCATGAGTCTAGTTTAGTTTATGCAAAGATCAAAGAGATAAGACTTGAGAGGAGAACGGGTGCAATAGCTCCTCTTACTGCTGCCGGCAACATCGTTGTGGACAGAGTTGTAGCGTCGTGTTATGCCATGATAGATGACCAAGAACTTGCTCATTTGGCCTTCGCTCCCGTGCGGTTTGTCCACCAATACGCGCCAAGCGTTCTTAACACTGATTCCAGAAGACAAAACGGCATGCATTGGTATGTGAGGTTACTGAAACAAATAAATAGCGTAATAGGAGCAGCGAACTTGGTCTCGTAATTAGAAAAATGAAATATGTCTTAACTCGAGCAATCAGTCGAGAAAAAGAATTCCTTGGATACCAAAGCATCATTAAACTTTCTTATAAGTGTATAACCCTTTTTACAGTCTTTAGCCTAGAAAGTGTTAAGATACTGCAGAATAAGATGCCTTCGTTCTTTGTTGAAACAAATCTTTTGCAGAACAATTAAAGTTCAATAATAAGACGTCGTTCGACAAGGTTGTTTATAGTTTCCTTTCAAAACAGTATTAGACTGTATGATAAAATGCCTGATACAGCAACAACTGAAGTATTTTCGCTATGTCAGTACATCGACCGATTTACGTCACAAAAATTCGCATCGGAAATAAATTATACAAAGTGAAGGCTTGGGGTATCTCCAAGGAATTCTGTTTAGCCTATTTATGTTCATTTGTACAGTTGTATTTGATAGTATTTGTAAGATTAGTACAAGTAACTTATAGTAATGAACGTGTCGTCCAGTACATCAATGCATGTTCTTGAAGACTTTGTAACAAATATTGTACAGGCTCCAGCTACACATTTTTGATGGGCTAGTTCCGTCAAAGTATTCGTATGCAAGATATATCAACATTAATATATATTTCACACAATTATGTAAAGTATTGCACTACATGTAATCGTAATCGCTTCGGCTCGCGATTTTAGTTCGTTCAGCCCTGGTTGGTGTGTTCGATACCAGTATTTTGTCTACAGAGTATGGCGGAAGGTTCTTTTGTCAGTCTGCATGAAGTTGGAAATATAGTCCAGCAAGATAAAACAGTTTAGTGAAGGGTTGTATTGAGGTTTCCTCGGTGCAGAAAATGATTTTCTTATCTAGTTTTTGAGGAGACTACTTGAAGGGTTTCCGCCTAATAGAGAAGCACTCTGATGCGGAACTTGCGACACGCGCTGCTGTTACAAAGGCAAGTTATAAGCACGCCCTTAAAATTTAAGGTTTAGTAGATCCCAAACGGGCTTGTGACAATGTTTGTCAGAATAAAGACTGTGATTAACTGTGGAGTATGGGATAGTTTCAAACAATCCTGATATATATACTGCGTTAGCACTTTTTGATCATTATACAAGGATCCGACTGAATTATACTAGTTTTGTGTAGTGTAAAGTGTTTTACGCAATAGACTTGTGTGCACAACCTGTCAGACATTTTTCAATTCCCGAGTGTTTTTCGGACATTTGCATACACGGGGAAAAGTTCTCCCAAGTTTATGGTGTTGAATTACGAGAGTATGATTTTTGTTTGATACAAAAACCTTGTTTTCAACTTGTAAGTTAAAATAAACAGACGAAAGGATGAGGTGTTTTGTGTTCTTTTTGTTTTGCACTTGCATGGACTTAGCTCAAAGGCTGCGCAACAAGGCTTGGCGGCACTATTGCGCAGGGCTGTAGGATGTAAATTTGTAAACAGTAATGCCCATTTATCAACTCTGATATAAATTTAGATGAGTGGACTCCTTTTAATCTCAGGGGCGGTACCCCAAGATCAAAATCTCTGACTACGTCAGAAGTCTTTGTACGACGCTAAAATGTTTTCAAACCACTACCTGTAGTTTAAACTTGTTCCCTGAAACAAACTCGGAACGGTGATAACTGGCGCGGAATTCTTTGCCAATCTTGAGCCGGAAACCGACTACAAAGACCAATTAACTGGTATTAAATTCGAATCATGCTTGAAACGGATAGTAAAGATAACGATTTTTATAGAGAAGTCCGTTAATGATATTACCGCAATTATCGCTCTCATTAAAATGTCAGTTTTGTTTCGACGTAATTAGATTAAGAGTCTGTTTTGACTTAAGTTGTACTTAAAATGTGATGAAAACAGATGGTAGACTTCACCCATAAATCTCTCTGCAACCGATGATAATGAATCCCTCGGTGTTTTGTCGTCTTGTCCGTTTGAGTGTAAAGCACGTTAAGGCTTTTTGTCTTTTAAAAAAAACTGACGAGCAACTGGATCAGGAAACCGGACGATTTGGAAGATACTTACTGTAGAACAGCAGGAGCCACGAAGGAGTTTAAGGAACCGACACTTGTGTTTTAATTATTTGTCTCTATGAAAATTGAAAGGGATCAAATTTAGGGATAAAATAACATTTTCTTGCGAATAAAAGCTTTCTTATACCCCATTCGCCCAAACGCTCAAACATGTTTTAATGTTGTTTAACTGAACAGGTTTAAAAACTATTTTCCAGCACAGCAATACTTTCGGCTGAAAATAGCCATCCAATTCCAAGTTGCACTCCGTCCTGAAGATTTTTATGCTTGCTAGCTACGAGAACTAATAACTTGAAAAAGTCAGTTTAAAACATGCTTGTATGTGAACCCAGGTTCAGTTGTTTTGATAACTGTTCAGTAGTAAGTAAAAGTATAGAAAGGCGACGACTGATTCTGTTTGTAGTGCATTTCAGTTCGAGAGAACTTTCTTCGGATAAAATATAAAGAGGTTTTCACTTAATGCTCTCAGAGCCGCCGGAAGAGGCTCAGTTCTTTGATAAAAGCGTGCACCCACTCGCTGTTCCCCGAAATAGCGCAAGCTCAACAAAAACTTGTCGTCTTCGCCTCTTCATTTCCTGTTGTCTGAAGCTGGATGAAAAGCACGTTTGACAAAAAGCAAGCGGGTCTTTTGACGATATGTTTAAAGTATCAAAGTGTCCTTAAACATGTTTACTCAAAATACTTTGATTTCCTAATCACTCTTTGACAACCGAGGCGGTGAAAGCGAGTTGATAAGCAACAAAACCGCAGAACAAATATCACGATGGTGTTAAATGCTTTCGCACGTGGAACCGAGGAAATTGTGAAAGCAACACGCGCCTCCAAGAAAACAACACTGACTTCGCGTGCACGCAGACATGCACACCAGGTTTTAACGGTCTTTTACGTTTGGTGAATTCTCGAGTGAAGTAAATCGTTGTTTTCTAGCGAGTTAAAGTTCCGTTTCCTTCGCCCAACTATATTAAAGTGAAGTATAGAGCTTAGTGTGGTTGATGACGTCATCTTATGGTTTCAATTAATGAAGTGTGGTCAACGGCTGTTCATCTATTGTTCTTGAAATTGCTTATTATTTTATTTCGTTTTAAAGATGTTTAGATGCGTTTGTATACGGTGACGTATTTTCCATTTAAGCGTTCTTATTATACCAGCCCCTCGACGGCTCAAATCAATTTTAATTTATTAGATTTGTAAGCGCGTTGTAGTTTCTTTTGCATGCGTTGTTGTGCAAATAATTTTAAAAGTTGTGCTTTCAAGATTGTTGCAAAGATCGACATAATCAATTTTCTGTTCAGTGTATGCACCCAACTGCATTTCTTATGACTTAAGATGATTGTAACTAAATGTCCACAAGATTCGTTTGATTACTAAACTGTTAATTGTACTGCTCTCAAGTACAACTACGGCTCCTTCTGTAAAGGCCCATGCAAACGGACGAAGCAAGTCACAAAACTGTTAGCCCAACAATTTTTGGACTTGTTGGCACATGTTGCATGGTGTTCTGAGAATTTAAAGAAGCGATGCATTCTGGTACAGTAACTATACCCTTTGTTATTTGTACAGTTGTAAGCTTTGCGACATGCGCCATTTTTTTCCTGTTACAAGTTGTATGCACCATGAATCGACAGAAAGCACGTAAATAAATGCCTGACCGTTTTATTAGCCATTGGCCAAACTATTTCAAAAGGAAAAAAAGCGAAGCATCGGAGGAAAACTCGGGCATCAGTTGATACGATGTAAGGAAAAAAGAGTAACTTCAATAACAAGAGGTTTTCTAAAAAAAACCAAACACGTTGCCCCGAAACGTTTTCTTTTGAAATGAAAGATAAAAAGTTATTCCAATGGCTTTACCAGTGTGCCGTACGGAGACGCCCACGTGTTTGTGAGTTAATATCGCGTAACGCATGCGATGTGACACAAAACGAGCTTGACCCTTCCCCTCTCGGCTATTTTTTTCAAAAAGAGTTTCAGAGTTAATCATTATATCAAGTTTGCACTGTCATGTCTAAGGATACACTACTTCGCTTTGTAAATCACTGACAGACGCCTTTGGGTAGTAGATCACACAAAATCATGTATACGGGCAAAACATTTTGGCTATCAGCTTTGAACGACGCTAGGTCGTGAAAGTATTCAGTGATACTGGCACGTATCTCAATTCCCAACAAAATTATATTGCGGGTAGTCCTCTTGGGGTAGTCTCTTTCTTTTCCTCTGAACCAGTCGCTGTCGAGCGATCGAGAAAACATGAAAACCGAGCGGCGAAGCAGAAAGTACTTGTATATTACAGGGGAATACAACTCTAAGACATCACGGTTGATAACCATGTCTTCTACACCGTTTCTGACTTTAAATTGTACCATAGACTAAATATATCGTTACTTTATGCTTACGTGGGTGGGGGACGCCTCAGTGTTAGTTTAACGCAAGTTTAATAGGATGCCTCAAACTACTGGAAATCGAGTTTAGGCTTTGTAACCGAGCAGGAAGAAACACAATTAACAACAATTTCAAAAAAAAGAGGCGGAACCTTTACTCCGGCGCCTTCCGGCCCCGAATAACTACATGGTTTGCGAATTAAGTCACAGGGGCTACGCTTTGAACGTCATATGAAGACTTCAAGGTTTTTTTGCGCGAGCACAGACGTTTTCACGAGGGCAACACTGTTGTTGTTCCATGCAAACGGGCGCAACATTGCACAACCCTCGCCCGTCACAGAAAAACAGAAAAAGAGGAACTTGTTGCGTCAAAATTTGGCCGGTTTCAAACTATACGCCACAAGTGTCAACAAATGCCAACATTGATGTGGTTCTATGCAAACGAATGCAACATTTTGGGCCAATCAGTGTTGAGCGCGCTTGCATAGACCTTACTGAGCTTCAAAACTCATAGAAATATTAAAAAGGTTGCTTTAAACTTGTACTCAGCTTATGATACGTCTTAGCATGCTCTTTCAGTATTAGTTGGCCGTTCTCATCGTTTTTACTTTGAAACGACTATATAAACTCTGTCTTTCTTTTTTTTTAACAACTTTATTGGGCAAAGCACAATCAGAGTTTACAAAGAATACTTGAATACCCAAAAGGGAGAGAGCGCGAACGGGATACGGAATCCCATGCGAGGCGCGGCCCTACATTAAAAGAAAACGTAATAAAACAATAAAATAAATACACATGAAGAATAGAATAAACTAAGAATTTATTACCTATGGTATAACACCTAAAACGAACTACTTGTAGCAATGGCAAAAACAGTCGGGAGATAATGTCCAAGAGTCTGGCGTCTGTCTGTTTGTCTCTCTTTCAGAGACTAAATATACTTAGGATCTTGATGCGCACGTCGTAGATGGTTTTCTCAGTATAGCTCTGGCAGAGGGCAAAGATCTCTTCTCCCCAAACACCAAGTCACCGAGATCTTCCACCAGAGGGCAATTTTTCAGCTCCAAGGACGTCAATTATTAGATTATGTTGCCTGATTGTGTATTCCAGGGTGGTGGGTTTTTAGGCCTTCTCTTAATTGTTGGAACTTCTTCGTCTTTTTACAGTCATTATTTTTCCCTTGTTTGAGATCCACGGGTAGTCGAAGTTCACAGGAATAACGTCTTTCTTGTTTCTATCGTAAAAAGAAGAAAACATTTCGACAAATAGTTCAGACGTGTCGGAGCTCAATGCGGCATTG
>JAOBRG010388324.1:0-10741 GCA_027574985.1 Umimayanthus nakama | reverse complement strand
TGTGCTTTTTGCCTAAAAGTTTCAGATCTTTTTTGTGTTGTAGTGCCAGATTATTGTTTCTCAAGTTTCAAAGACCACTTGTGAATGTTCTAACGAGTTTTGGGAAGTGGCTATGTGTCATCACTAATAAAATGCTAGGCCTGATGTGAGACTACTCCTTAAAAGGGGCATTCTTTGCTGTTATTTAGAACAAAAATCTACGCGTTATAATATTAACAAGAATTTTCAGAAAGTTGTTGCGAGCGCATAATACGATCACTTGCGAATTCCTGTTATCAGTAATTGCTATTTGAAACAAACTGTGCTTTTCAAAAAAACAAGGCGAAAACGACCAACAACGAACTCATTTTCGCTCTGTAAAAATCTATGTTTAGACGCAGCAGGATCTGAAAAACCTGCAAAGTTTCTACTGCATTGTTTTGTCTTTTTTAGTTTTCTACTCATTACTTAGCACGTATGGTTTCACTGAAACATAATTCTGGTTATTACTTCCTGTATTCTAAATTCATCGTTTAAAGTTGAGTTTGTTTGTCTGAGGGTTTCCTTACTATCATTTGCCATTATTTAACTGAAATCCAGCGCTTCATCATGCAGAATATAACTACGGAAGTTTCTCAAATGATTACAAAATTTAAGCGCTTGGTTTTTGAGAAAAAAACAACAACAACGCTGCATCACTGAATAACTATTTTAGATACCATCTCATCACATTTTTAACATTTCGGAATGATGTTTTATGATCAGGGCTGCAAAATAGACAACTTGACAAATGGTGTCTGCACCTTTATTACACTAATTTTGTCCAAACTCTGTTAGCGGTTTTACATCAGGCATTATCATTCCCTCTTTGTTAGCAGCTTAAAATTTTGCATTATTTTCGAGACAACTACTACTTGATTCGTAGCAATATAAAGCAAAAGAACTTACGGTTTACTTATCAACATCTAAATGTTTGGTTCTTTTAAGAACAACGAACAAGTGAGGCACTCTTTTTAATACTCTGTCACAAAACCTTTCATAAAAACTGTCAAAAACATATCATTGGTCACATGCAGGCAGGTGATAATATTACTAGTAAGACTTATTTATCTACACCCTGCAGTGAATGAGAGTTTGCCGCTTTATACAACACGAACAAGCGGCAAAGCGACAACTGAAAGTTCCCTAGATGCAATGAGTAATTTGTGAAGACATTGGGAACTGAGAAGATAACATTCAAAATTTAACCGGAAAAGTACGCAACAACTGTATTATGTTTGTTTTGGAAACAACATTCGGCATAGAGTGTACTTTCATTGATCCTAACATCGCAGTTGCAGGTTAGGATTGGCAGTCAAGAGGTGTAATTTTATACAATCAAGCATTTTGGTATTCTTTTTTTTATACACTATGAACGAAAGCCAGCGCTCGAGCATTTTGACCAATGCGTCGTTGACCTCTTCCTCTTCTTCTAGAGGGACGGATCTGATCGTCGTTGAAACAGTAATTTACATAACTTTGGGATTAGTAGCTTTTGTTGGGAACTCCCTTGTTTGTATAGCGTTCTACAGAAACCGTTCCCTTCGTACAACTACTAACAACTTCATACTATCACTGGCCCTCACAGACCTACTGCTCACCGTTTTCGTTCTACCTCTGAAAACAACCTCGTCTATTGCAAATAGGTGGATTGCAGGAGACATTGGTTGCGTTATAGACGGTTTCGGTGGCTATATCCTATCAGGAGTCTCGTTGTTGACCCTAATGCTCTTGGCAGTCAACAGATATTTCCTAATAGTGCGAAAAAACGCGTACCGTAGAGTTTACACAAAGAAACGCTCTGACGCAATGTTAGCTGGTGCATGGATTACAACAACTGTTATATGTAGTGTTGGTTTTCAAGCGACAAGAATTCATTTCCGCTCCAATCCTCTCAACCCATCAAGGTGCTTTCCGTTTTTACCTGACACAATCTCAAATATTGTGTACAACGTGTTTCACGGACTCAAAATCATCGGTCCAAGTGTAGTTATTATCATTTGCTATGTAAGGATTTACCAAACAATCCGTCAACGCAAAAACGATGCAGTGGTACCATTTTCACAAGAAGGACCATCTGCTTATGGAGTTGAAGAGAAAAGGATGACAAAGCTTTTAACGACAGTTGTTATAAGTTTTTACCTTTGTTGGCTTCCGCTCTTCGTCACAACAGTTTTAGAAACTTTTGAGGTAATCAGAGGAACAGATATCAAATATCAAAATTTCCATTATGGTTTTCCAGTTCACCTTAATTGTACGATAAACCCCATAATTTACGCAACAAGGAGTCGGCCATTTAGGAAAGAATTTTTGAGAGTATTTGTTGATTTTAAGGCTTGTTCTACTTTTAAAAGCTATCAGAATAGAGTATTTCATCTGTAGTTTTTATTGCAAATAGTAGCATGTATTTTAGCCTTGTAGCTGCAAAGCTTTGCTCAGCAAATCTATCTAGTATCTAAAACTGGGTAATAAAAAAATAAAGCCGCGATTGTTAAAATCTTTTAGGACCAGACACTCAACAAATTCGCCCACCTTACCCAAACAGAAGTATGAGAGAGTAGATCGTACAACCTCAAGCTCACCGTTCCTAAAAGCATACCATGCAACGTGAACAACGCTTTTCTTCACCGTTAAACGACAAGCAAAGAAGCTGCATTTAAAGACATTTTTAAATATTAAAGAAAACATCTTTTAAAGTAGAAAAAAATATAAACTACTGAATCAGTTAAAGCTGCGTGGTGAACATAAATACAGTGAACAAACGCATCAGTTAACAAAATTTTGTTTTAGGAAAACCCGTCTGAACTCTAAAAATCAGAAGTCTATTCTTGATAATTTTGAGTCATGAAATGTTATTATGGTAACGTAGCCAGAGCATCTTATCAAACCAAATTATAGTTGGTCTCGGATTTTTCAGTCTCGGATTTACAGTCTCGGATTTTAGTTAATCTCGGATTTTTTGAATTTGAATAACTTTCTCCAAAATGCTTCAATCAAGCCAGTAATGCATAAGTAAGTCTTCAATCACTCCATTATGTTTGCAATACTGGCTCGATTGAAGAGTTTAGGAGAAAGTTATCAGCTATTTGTTGCTCAATGTTGGGTATTTTATCCATTTTCAGCCCACCCCCCTGCGTTTCCAAAGAAGTGCAGCAATTCACTCCATTATGCTTGCAATGGGGTCTGTGAGTCAAAAGAAGCTCGCAAGTGCAATACTAGCTTGATTAAAGCATTTAGGAGAAAGTTATTCAACTATTTGTTGCTCAATTTCGGGTATTTAGTCCATTTTCATTACACCCCCTGCGTTTCCAAAGATGGGCAGCAATGCACTCCATTATGCTTGCAATGGGGTCTGTGAGTCAAAAGAAGCTTGCAAGTGCAATACTGGCTTAATTGAAGCATTTAGGAGAAAGCTATTCAACTATTTGTTGCTCAATTTCGGGTATTTTTTCCATTTTCTCCCCAACCCCTGCGTTTCCAAAGAAGTTCAGCAATGCACTCCATTATTCTTACAATGGGGTCTGTGAGTCAAAAGAAGCACGCAAGTGATATACTAGCTTGATTGAAGCATTTAGGAGAAAGTTATTCAACTATTTGTTGCTCAGTTTCGGGTATTTAGTCCATTTTTACCCCAACCCCCCGCGTTTCCAAAGAAGTGCAGCAATGCACTCCATTATGCTTGCAATGGGGTTTGTAAGTCAAAAGAAGCACGCAAGTGCAATACTGACTCGATTGAAGCGTTTAGAAGAAAGTTATTCAACTATTTGTTGCTCAATTTTGGTTATTTAGTCCATTTTCACCCCACCCCCTGCGTTTCCAAAGAAGTGCAGCAATGCACTCCATTATGCTTGCAATGGGATTTGTGAGTCAAAAAAAGCTCACAAGTGCAATACTAGCTCGATTGAAGCGTTTAGGAGAAAGTTATTCAACTATTTGTTGCTCAATTTCGGGTATTTAGTCAATTTTCACCCCAACCCCCTGCGTTTCCAAAGAAGTGCAGCAATGCACCCCATTATGCTTGCAATGGGGTCTGTAAGTCAAAAGAAGCACGCAAGTGCAATACTGGCTTAATTGAAGCATTAAGGAAAAAGTTATTCAACTATTTGTTGCTCAATTTCGTGTATTTAATCCATTTTCACCCCAACCCCCTGCGTTTCCAAAAAAGTGCAGCAATTCACTCCATTATGCTTGCAATGGGGTCTGTAAGTCAAAAGAAGCTCGCAAATGCAATACTGACTCGATTGAAGCGTTTAGAGAAAGTTATTCAACTATTTGTTGCTTAAATTCGGGTATTTATTCTATTTTCACCCCACCCCACTGCGTTTCCAAAGAAGTGCAGCAATGCACTCCATTATGCTTCCAATGGGGTCTGTGAGTCAGAGGAAGCTCGCAAGTGCAATACTGGCTTGATTGAAGCATTTAGGAGCAAGTTATTCAACTATTTGTTGCTCAGTTTCGGGTACTTTGTCCTTTTAAACCCCACCCCCCTGCGTTTCCAAAGAAGTGCAGCAATGCACTCCATTATGCTTCCAATGGGGTCTGTGAGTCAAAAGAAGCACGCAAGTGCAATAGTGGCTTAATTGAAACATTAAGGAGAAAGTTATTGAACTATTTGTTGCTCAGTTTCGGGTATTTATCTATTTTCACCCCACCCCACTGCGTTTCCAAAGAAATGCAGCAATGCACTCCATTATGCTTGCAATGGGGTGTGTGAGTCATAGGAAGCTGGCAAGTGCAATAGTGGCTTAATTGAAGCATTTAGGAGAAAGTTATTCAACTATTTGTTGCTCAATTTCGGGTACTTTGTCCTTTTTAACCCCACCCCCTGCGTTTCCAAAGAAGTGCAGCAATGCACTCCATTATGCTTGCAATGGGGTCTGTGAGTCAAAAGAAGCTCGCAAGTGCAATGCTGTCTTGATTGAAACATTTAGGAGAAAGTTATTGAGCTATTTGTTGCTCAATTTCGGGTATTTAGTCAAATTTCATCCAACCCCCTGCGTTTCCAAAGAAGTTCAGCAATGCACTCCATTATGCTTGCAATGGGGTCTGTGAGTCAAAAGAAGCTCGCAAGTGCAATACTAGCTTGATTGAAGCATTTAGGAGAAAGTTATTCAACTATTTGTTGCTCAATTTCGGGTATTTATCTATTTTCACCCAACCCAAGAAATGCAGCAATGCACTACATTATGCTTGCAATGGGGTGTGTGAGTCAGAGGAAGCTGGCAAGTGCAATAGTGGCTTAATTGAAGCATTTAGGAGAAAGTTATTCAACTATTTGTTGCTCAATTTCGGGTACTTTGTCCTTTTTAACCCCACCCCCTGCGTTTCCAAAGAAGTGCAGCAATGCACTCCATTATGCTTGCAATGGGGTCTGTGAGTCAAAAGAAGCTCGCAAGTGCAATGCTGGCTTGATTGAAACATTTAGGAGAAAGTTATTGAGCTATTTGTTGCTCAATTTCGGGTATTTAGTCAATTTTTATCCCACCTCTTGCGTTTCCAAAGAAGTGCAACAATGCATTCCATTTTGCTTGCAATGGGGTCTGTGAGTCAAAAGAAGCTCGCAAGTGCAATACTGGCTTAATCGAAGCATTTAGGAGAAAGTTATTCAACTATTTGTTGCTCAATTTCGGGTATTTAGTCAATTTTCACCCCACCCTTCGCGTTTCCAAAGAAGTGCAGCAATACATTCCATTTTGCTTGCAATGGGGTCTGTGAGTCAGAGGAAGCTCGCAAGTGCAATAGTGGATTAATTGAAGCATTTAGGAGAAACTTATTCAACTATTTGTTGCTCAATTTCGGGTATTTTTTCCATTTTCACCCGTACCCCTTGCGTTTCCAAAGAAGTTCGGCAATTGACTCAATTATTCTTGCAATGGGGTTTGTTAGTCAAAAGTAGCTCGCAAGTGCAATACTGGCTGGATTGAAGCATTTAGGAGAAAGTTATTCAACTATTTGTTGCTCAATTTTGGGTATTTAGTCAATTTTCACCCCATCCCTCTGCGTTTCCAAAGAAGTGCAGCAAGCACTCCATTATGCCTGCAATGGGGTGTGTGAGTCAAAAGAAGCTCGCAAGTGCAATACTGGCTTAATTGAAGCATTTAGGAGAAGGTTATTCAACTATTTGTTGCTCAATTTCGGGTACTTTATCATTTTTAACCCCACCCCCTGCTTTTCCAAAGAAGTGTAGCAATGCATTCCATTTTTCTTGCAATGGGGTCTGTGAGTCAAAAGAAGCTCGCAAGTGCAATACTGGCTTGATTGAAGCATTTAGGAGAAAGTTATTCAACTATTTGTTGCTCAATTTTGGGTATTTTGTCCATTTTCATCCCACCCCCTGCGTTTCCAAAGAAATGCAGCAATGCACTCCATTATGCCTGCAATGGGGTCTGTGAGTCAAAAGAAGCTCGCAAGTGCAATACTTGCTTGATTGAAGCATTTGGGAGAAAGTTATTCAAGTTCAAAAAATCCGAGACTAACTAAAAGCCGAGACTGGAATTCCGAGACTGGAAAAATCCGAGACTTAAAAATCCGAGACCAACTATAATTTGGTTCTTATCAACCACTTTAGAACCAGAAAACCTTCTTTCCGTAAACTTTGTACGTTTTCAAAAATTGTTTTTAACATTAAATCCTATCAACATGCCATTTTTTGAAAACATTTGTAAGAGAGTTTTAGAAAAATTTTAAATTTTGTAATTTTCCTGTTTATTATGCTTGCTTCTTACAGAATTTTTTCTTTCGTTCAGAACAGAAATTTTTGTCCGTTCTTTACCGCTGTGCAAAATTTTAGAAATTTTCACCGTCAATTTTCAGAGACATTTTTTGATCGAAATCTAAGTTTTTCAAAATTTTCGAGGGTACAAGACCGATATTTTTGCACCAGCGTGAGACTGGCGCGCTTGCGAGACTGTAAAGAACTCTACGAAACTGTAAAGAGCAACCCTACTTAAAGCACTAAATACACTTCTCGCAATAGCTTTAAAACTTGCAAGTAATCTTTTTACTTGAAAAAGGCAAAAACTGCATTTCTTAAGTTAGTCAGCTACTTGAAGGGCTGGTCAACAAAATAAAAGGCGGAGAGGGGGAGGGGGGGATGAAATTGGAGGGTGGGTCAGCAAGCTTCGAGCCCAGCAAAGGGTGGATCATCCTGTTTTTCAGCCAGTGTTTGGGTGGGTTACGATAGCTTCTGACTAGGTGTAATTTTATAGAATCTTTTAAGAAAGTTTTTAGGGAATAAAATATCACATCAGCTGTAAGTTTAATTCCATTTGAGTATAATAATTATGTGTTTCGTATTGTTCTTATTTTAGCACCTTAAAAAAAAATTTCCATTGTACCAGTTCTATCTTACTTTGATGAAACAGTTTAAATAATAGTCATGCTCTTAATTGATATAAAAACAAACCTCTTCTAAATTCCGTGTATTAGAAATCGTCAACATGTAAATAAATAAGAAAATAGCTGTACAATAAAGTTTTTAGTCAGTTAGTTGTTAATTTATTATCACATAAAATTATTTTTCTGTACACATTCAAGTGATAACTGCTATTTTTAGATAAACTTTTTTATTTGTTGATAACTGAATAATATAATATAACAGCTACTTAAAAACAGAAACAATCTTAAAACAGAACTCCTTGCAAAAAAAAAAAAAAAAAATTAAAAAACACGACCACGATCGTGGACATGATTCTGCGGTTTCTGCAGCCGTTCCGCGGGATCCACGATAAAGACCGTGGGAAGTAAATATAGCGTTGTAGAAAACGTGGGTATCGTGGAAGAAACCGTGTGAGGCTATGTGAAGCGTGGGTGCACGAAGCCGTGGTGAACTGGCGTGGGCAAATCATTTTTTAATGCATTCGACAGATAAAAATCGTGGCAATGTTGTGCTTCTTCATAAGAATGCCTAATACAAAAAAGCCATATTTGACGTGGCCACTACTTCTGGTCTACAACAAATTTAGAGTTCACAATTCATTTACGCACGTGCAGCGTAGGTGAGGTGCCAAAGTGTTTTTGTTGAGTTGTGTTCAGGTTTAAAAAGTGTTAATTAAAGTTTATCATGAATATTAAGAGTATGTCTCGCAGGCAAAAATTTCATAGGGAGGTTAACATTCCGACCTACAGTATTTTTTGTTAAAGCTCTATTCTCCAAAGCTCAACTACATGCCTTTTTTTTATAAGAACCAGTAACTTTCGACTCAGTCTGGGCTCTTCTTAAATTTTTGGCGAATTTAGCCTCGACTTGTTGCCTAATATTTCATACTGCTGTACTGATGCGAAAAAGTTTGACACTGTCTATACATTGTCCGCGAACGTCACAAGCTTGCTTATCATTCTTCCAGCGCTCAATGACCCAGCTAATTCTAACAGATTTTTAAACATTTACATCTCATTCTGTGTACAAGAATTACATAAACTTTCTTAAACTTTTCTGATCAAAATTTCAATCTGGTGATTGTTCTTAGCTCGTTCTTAATTTTTGGGCAAACCTCAGCCAGGTTTCTTATAAAGTTTGTTCTTAAAAAGAAAAAATCGTGTAGTATTAATCCTAGACTAAATCTAAATGAAATTTATACTGTATAGAGTTAACCAAGAATAATCATAATTATTAATCGAACAAAGACATGCATCAACTCAAATCACGTTTTAGAAGAGAAAACTTCGGTAGGTAAGACCACACAGGAGATATCTTCTAGCTACTTGAAGTGTCCAGGAACAGTTATTGGAAAACGAAGACGACCTCAGCCACTTTCATCTTTAGTTGAGAAAATTGGAGGCAGACGTACCTGTTGATATATTGACAGCAGTGAGAGCGATTTTCCCCTCGGTAAGATGCTGCATGGCATGCAAATGAGGGTGTAACATATGAGTATTAACCACTTTTGCTGATTAGAGTTTGGTGTTCACGTTTTATGTTTTGTATGATAATCTACACTACAGATGTAAAGGAAAAATGGTAAAACATGCAATGCTCGAAGTTGAGTAATGGGGGTGGGTCACTTTTTTTCCAGCCCTTTTTGGGGGTTGGGTCACTACAATTCTGTGCTATTACAAGGGGGGTGGGAGATGCTTTTTAGGAACTGGGTTCTCATTTCCTCCGGCTCTACTTCCCATCCCCCCCTCCTCCCCCCTCCCCTCTCTGCCCTGTACTTTTTGACAAGTCCTTTAAATAGCGGACGCACAACTGGTTAACGGTCAAGGATAGCGTCCCGTCTTTAAATTTTCTACATAATGGTTCGTTTCACTAACTAGAACTTCTGTCGATTTAAAAACAACAAAAACACAGTTAAAATATTGCTGGTTTTCCTTAAAGCGAGAAAAAAAAGAACAATCTCGAAGCACAGATGCACAGATAGCCTCGTTTATGTCCGTGAGATTGGCTCACTTAAAAGTTTTATTACAGTGCAGATGGCTTACAGCTAAAAAGAAAATACAAAGAGAATCCCGACAGACAGTAGTTTCGACTAATCACAAAAACACTAAGCATGACATTAACTGAAAATTCTGGCGCTGTAAACACGAATTGAATGAACAACATGACGTTAACTCTGAGGAGAACTGCCAAACAGATTACTGAAATGTCAGTCACAAAAGGACTACACCAACCGTAACGTTCAACCAAATATAAGCATGGTTAATCTTGTTTCAATTGGTCGAACCGTCGAATTCTTATATTAAGTTAATTGATACATGTATACTCAATATAATACTATTATTACTCGGCCGGAAGAAGCTTACTGGTTTAGTTTAGGGCTCCGGTTTTAAGTAGAGATAGAGCTAATTCAAACAAGGTTGTCTTCTGAGTTGTTGCATCGTGAATTGTGCGTTGTTGCATACCCAGACCGCAATGCACCATGAATGTAACGAATTTTTAAATAGCAGTGTAGGTGCCTACTATGAGACGGCGACATTTGTGTATTAGCCATGGAACAATGTGAACCACAATGCTTTGCGGTCCCGGCATGCACTGCACATTGATTTAACTACAAATTTGTTACATCCATAGTATAATGGGTATGCAACAATGCGCAATGCATAATGCAACAACTCAGAAGACAACCTTGTTTGAATTAGCTATGTTATCACGTACTGCGCCATCATGCATCACATTTCACTACGAGTTGAGAGGCAAGTTTGAAGAAAGGTTGTGTTTTCATGTAGTTTTAGTATTTCTCTTTTTGTTTATTCTCCCCAGATACATACGTTATACAAAGCGACGATTGTTAAGCAGAGTTCATACGAAAAATTGTTAAGTTTGAGGCGGTGGAGGGGGGGGGGGGTGATTTTTGAAACAGGTTCTGCTTGGGGGTTTTTTCTTCAAATAAAGCAAGCATAGCTTTCACGCCGAGTCCATAGCTGTTTTCGACCGATGAAACAGCAGGATACAGAGACTCGTCTTTTAAAAAGCCGGTACGGTCTGATTGTTGCCCTAAATGACGATATACTGCGCCGGTTGACTGGATAGGCCATTTAGTGTTTAACCCTATCGGCCGCCTGGGCTTTTTTTGGATAGTTAAATCTGGGGGGGCAGAAAGTGGCCGCGGTCCCTAACTCTCAAACTATTAATGATAATGAAATGAAATTTGGTGAGGTAGTAGAGGTCATAAGCTAACTAATTTGGCGTAATTCAATTGGCGTATGAAGTCATCAATACGTCATAATGACGTCATAACTGCCAAAATTTTCGCTTTTTACCAAAATTTTCCTAATCAAAATAGAA
>JAOBRG010388302.1:0-10741 GCA_027574985.1 Umimayanthus nakama | reverse complement strand
AGACCCCCCTAGAAAACTCGCGCCTGCGGCGCTCGTGGTGCCCCCCCCCCCTTTGAAAAATCCTGGATCCGCCCCTGTCTGTCTTTCCGACGGGTCATCCCAGTAAACCAGCTGTTCAGTCTTAGAGCAAAAGAACTTGTTAACATATCGTCTGTATTCTAACAGATTATCACAGACTACCAGCTGTTTGGCATGGTTGGGTTGATGTTGGTCTTCGATCTCATGATTCTGTTGGCATGGCAACTGTATGACCCGATAACTGTTGTATCCAAGGATCTCCCAGTACAAGTAAGGTGGCTTTTTTGTCTTTTACTGTTATCTCAACTTTCCTTGTTTTACATTAAGATCAACAATAAAAAAACATATAGTAATCCATAACAGTAGCAGTAGAACATTGTAAATGACTGTGGGTGAGTGTGGGCTCTTCAATCAAAACTGTTGTGAAGGGTTTTAGAAAACACTACATAAAACTGAAAGAGGCACAATTTGCCAGATTTTGCATTCGGAGCCAATTGTTTACTAAGGATAAGGATCTTCTGGGTTGTGAAAGGTAGTGTGGTGGTAATTTGCTATTGCTATTAAACTCTGGAAATCTCCACTTAATGGATTAAAACAGTTACACTCGCGAGACATATTACAATATTCGCTCAAGATCTTCCTTTTAACCGCTAAAAGAATATAGTAAGATAAGACTCCTTTACTTACACAGAAGTATCACTTCAGTTTAAAAAACAGGACTGGTATGTAAGTAAGCCTTGTAAATATATATAAAAAAACTATATGTTTAATGATATAGGAAGTAGAAATTTAAAATCACTACATTATTACAACTATAAAAGTTACCAAAGTTTAAAAGCTGTGAAAATGAAAAATTAAAACGTTAATTTATAATTATTATACACAATGTATCCTCGTTGTAAAAAATATTTTCTTGCGTCCTCTGTTCTGCTCTGAATCATTTCTTACGTTTGATTTAACCAGACATTTTCTTTTAACATTTATTTTAGTAATTCTTTTGGAACTGTGTGTAAATTGTATGTTGTTGTAAGTTAGTTTCTAAAGTAGCATGGTTTGCAAAAGGATCAAAAGGGATGCTTCTAAAACACTATTTTTTGTATTGCTATTATCATTATCATTATTATTATTCATGTTCGCTGAAATAGTTAAGAAGTTTCTGAAGACAATCAAATGATCGAAAACGGCTAGTTTTTAATCACACATTAGTATTCAAAATTTTATCTATTATTTGTATACTATCCATATCGTTATTTTGATAATTTGTTTGGTTAGTTATCTCTTGCTAATGCACAGTGTCAACAATCACCGGCGTAGACTCCCGTTTGTGGTAGTAACATAAGAAGAAATCTTGAAAATGCTTTTTTAATTGTGTTGTCTTTTTAATAAGTTTGAATATACTGGTAGAACTGCTCCTCCGATCTCGGTATATAGAAGCGTTTTCAAATTCCACTACTCACCTCGATTGAAATCCAGATAGCGTAAGATCAACATGAGTGACATGTGGATGGCGTTGAGTTTTGGATGGACCTTTGTAGTTTTTTTATGGTTTTAGTTAATCGGTGTCACTTTTGTTCGTACACCCTCGGACGATCAAGCTATTTACTGTAACAAATTAATCCATTTTGGGGGGGGGGCATTTGGATCCCCCTATATTTTCCAAATGGTTGAAAAAGAAAATTCAAGCTTTAGCATGCAAGCAGCGTTGGGTTAACTAATTACTATCGATAACAACAATCAAACTTTAGTTAAGAAATGCTGCTATGGCAATGGTTGTTTCACAACATGCCTGCCAGTTTTGGCTGCCACCTTTGATTTTCAAAAACTTTATTTCTCACAAAACTGCAGCAAATTTTACTGAAGTAAGTAGAAAACATGTGCTTGCAGCCTCATACAGGAATATAACTAAAACTAGAGAAAGAAGAAATTTGAAAAAAGTTTCTAAGAATTTACAGTTTTCGAACTCGAACTTTAATTTGCATAATAAGTTAAGCATAAACATAAAATACTGACGTCATACAATAATGTCAAAAAAACACGCTCATAACAGACTACAGGTATTGAAAGAATCATTTTGATTTATGAACGCTGTAAGTTCTAGGTCGGAAAAAACTATCGGAGGATTCATTTGACCCCCCTTCTTTTGGACGTTCGAGGACTAATTAAGTTTTTAATTGTCACATATACCACAAGTTTTTACCCTAGTGACTTTATTCCACAATGAAACTCATGCAGAACTATCATCCCTCAAAGTCCAAACAGTCACTCACGTCGTTTTTGCACTAGAACCTGCAATTGTTAGTTGTCTTTCTGTAGGTCATGGCTGACGGAGACAGCGTAATCCACCCGTTCTACCGGCGCTGCACTTCCAAGTACATGACACACTGGACCAGCTGTCTGTACGCCTACAAGGGATTCCTGCTGCTCTTTGGGTGCTACCTGGCCTTTGAGACCCGCAAGGTGCACATTCCTGCACTGAACGACTCGAGGTACAGTAGTGCTGACTGTTCACTGTTAGATAAGCCCGCGATCCAAATACGATACGATGCAAAAAATCTGGATCTTAACAAGGTTGTACATGTTATTAAGAGGACCCTGTTAAACTGATTACAAGATATACCGAAAAAATACTATGTACAGTTCTGAAATCTAGAAACTGAGAATATTTAGCTGCATTAAATTTTTGCCCCATTTCGAACCAGCTATTGAAGACGTGCTCTGTGGGCTAATCCCTGCCCATTTCAGTTGGCAAGTAGTGTAAATAAAAACAAAATTAAATTAAATAAGTTTACTGTTAGCCTGTGGTATGGCTGCTGAGAACTTTGGAATGTGTGGAATAGTGTTAATTTTCCCTGGTCAAAAGATGGTACATCACTAATACTGCGTCATTAGGTAAAATGGATGATTCGTCAGGTTAAACGTTCATGACTATTCATTTTATTAGCGGCCTCCTAAAGTTATTTCTCATTTATCCAGTCTTAACAGAAAGTTCCCTTATGAGAGCGCACAACAAAGGTTATCTTTATATCTTTTTTCATTTGGAAAAATGCCAAACGGTTGTTTTGGTTTTAGCAATTTACTTCAACCTGTGTTTGTTTGCAGGTTGATTGGGATGTCTGTGTACAACGTTGTGATCCCCTGTGCACTTGTCATCCCGGTGCTTCACATCCTGGATGGTCAGATCAGCGCCGTGTACATCCTATCTGCACTCCTATGCATTTTCTGCACCACCACCACTCTCTGCCTCATCTTCGTCCCAAAGGTAAGCTAATTGCATAGACAGGTCATACGCATTTTATGAAGTTTCTGAAAAAGTATATACCTATATATCAAGTGTTGACTGTGTTGAGCCTCACCGTACATCGTACCGCCTCGTCATGCTGATATGACAAGTTGACCTTCCAAAACACGAAATAATCGCTATGAGTAGTTCTGATCAACTCAAGGCATCATCCTTTGCTGTAAAACTACTAAATTTTTGGTGAGTTCGCTGACTTATTTTGGCCTTCATTCAAAGGTTGTACCCCTGATCCACTATTGTTCACCTAAAATATGTCTGATCTCCCTCACAAGTCAAACTCCTTGTCGGCGACACAACATTTTACCAAGCCTTTTCCTCTATAACTGTTAACGTTGCTTTATCTCAAATCAGTCAAGACCTTCATCGCTCTGCAGCCGGGTGTTGTCTGAACCAACTATCGATCAATCCCGATAAGACCAAATTCATCATATTCTGAGTGCCACAATTGAGGTTGGATGTTAGAAACGAATCGATTGATTTCCTTGGGACCAAAATTTTACAAGCAATTGGGTACCAAGACCTGGGAAGTATTTCGCCTCACATCATATATTAAATAACCACATCAACTCCATGTCTTCGTCGCAGTTAACGACCCTTTGCCAGTTGAATAGATCGAAACATCTTTTTGATTGCAAAACTCTGCAAATAACAACCCACTCTCTAGCATTCAGCAAACTCGATTACTGTTCAAGAGTTTGGGCGAGGACTGATTGCAACAAAACAACCATAAGCTGTAACTGATTCAAAATTCTGCAGCACGAACCATAAGAAAAAATAAGGTGCTACCACATATCCTCCTGAACCAAAAGGGCTCGGATGTATGGTGCTACAGAAATACCTTCAATACCACGACACAGTACAAATCTTTAAATGCAAAACGACCTAGCACCAAAGTACCTGTCAGCAAAACTCTCGCAAAAATCACTAGTGCACTGTAACAGAACACGCCAACTTGGAGACGGTGTGTGTCGCGGTGTAGGACGGTCCTGGTACAAAGAGCTTTCTTCGTTTGCGCTCCAAAATCTTGAAACTCTTTAAACAAGTCAACCAGATTAATTATTTCGCTCCGGGGTTTCATTCAGACAAGAAAGCTACTATGAAGAAAGCATTTTCTTGTCACCATCTTCAAATTACACTTTTTCTGTGTTGCAATTTGTTTTTTTATATTGCCTTGTAACGTTTGTTTTATAGTACATTATAAGAGTTTTAACGCTTCAGATAGGTTTTTTAATAACACTGTAAATTAGTTTTGAAAAGGCCTTAAGGTTACCGTTCACTTTGAGCGGTGTTTTAAGTTTTCCGCATATAACTCCGTTAATACGCATCGGATACCCACAAACCTAAACCGCAATGGAAAGCTTACGAAATTATCTAAGTGATAGTGAAAACATTGTTTAAAAGTTTTGGTTTATAAACGAATGCGAGCATCATAATTCAAACTGTTCTAGACGTCAATGCGGCTGTCAGTTTTAATTTCAACCATTTTTAGTTTGTTTGTGAGATTCAGCACAATTTTTACTCTAATTCCGTCCTGGCTATTTTTAATTGAATGCGTCGTTAATTTTCTAAAGGTTTTTGATAAAATTCCTTATTTGCAGCGTACAAAACTGCCCTTATTGAGTCATAAAAACTGATTGGAGCAGAATTTTTCGTCAGGACAGTTTTCATCTTCAGCTATTGTTTTATAAATTACCAGATTTGACGGCATGAGGTTAAAAACTGGGGGAGCATTGATTCTTAACGTTGTCGCAGTTTTAGCCAAAACATGCCTCGAGAAATTTACTCCTAAAATACGCCGCACTTCATACAATTTCACTTCCGGTAAAAACTCTTCTTTGTCATTTCTCGCAAACTATTAGACGTATTGAAAAACATTTTTTTCCTACTAGAAGCTCATTTAATGTATTTTTTTTCTGTAAAAATCTCAATTTCGAAATTATGAACCGTTTCAACGAGAACGGTAGCCTTAAAGGAAAACTGATAAAAATTTGTATTGTATTGTATTGTATCTTATTGTATTTTATTGTATTGCACTGCATTGCGTTATATTGTATTTTGTTGTATTGCATTGTAAAGACGTTTCACTGTCCCAGGCATGGAACGCATGTGTGTTGTTATTTTCTAAATACGAGTGCATGGTAAATTTCGTGTACAGGTGATCCATATCAACCGAAGCAACGGCAATCCGTCCAGTGAGTACACGAACACCCCCAGCATTGGCTCCAAAGTCCACACAGCCTCTTCTATGACTAGCCAGAACACTGGGACAATGTCCAGTGACACCGGTTCTGTACCTAGTGAGTCTAAAGATATTTTATCGTTTTCTAAAATGTTCAATTCTCCCTAGGTAAACTACAAATCCACTAAACGTCTTTGGACAGGCCTCACGCGAACTTCAGTTTCCGCACTCCTAACCAATGCTGCATTGTTTAAGTTAATTGTTTATTAACATACCTTGCAACATAGGTTGGTTGGAAGGAAGGGGGGGAAAAGGCCATTTATAAAAGGTTATCCATAAAAGGGGTATTTAGCCGCCCTTGTTCTCATCTGCTTGTTCAATAATTGAGAGCTTCTATGATCCTAGACAGCAAGTGGTCTTAAGCAAAGACACCGAAATCCGAACGGTCAAACGGTTTCTGCGAAATTCCTTAGACTCGTTTAAACCACATTTTGCTAACTTTTGCAAGCAGTTCAGAGGGGGGGGCGATGTTAGAGAGGGGGAGGTGGCTGAATATCTCTCTTTTTTTTAATTAAGTTTTAGCCAAAACATGTCTCGAGTTAATTTTTTTAATTAGTGTTTATTACCATTTTCTTATATAAATAAACACAAACAAAAAAGATTATGGGTAAAAAAAAAGAAAGTACTGAAGCGGTGCACATAACTAAAAAAATGTAGAAGGAAGCCAAGAAGTAAAGGCCATTCCGCTTTTAAAGTGACCGTATATGAAACTGTTACTTTAAGTAACGCAAGAAAAGGGAAAAGATGGCTTGGCTTTCTGAACACGACAACGGAATACACAGAACTTAACATATAAAGGGAATGGGCTCAGTAGAGCTAGGGGTTCGTGAAGGTCGAATCCCACATTTTAGTTGCTCAATTCCAATATTAGCCCAAAACTCTCTTATTAAGTTGCAATTATAAAATAAATGGAACACGTTTTCTGCATTTTTTTTCGCAAAAGATGCAGCTTTCATTTTCAAGTAAGTCAATTTTTCAAAAGAGCTGTTTGTTGCAAGGTATTTGTTTAAAAATTTTGCACTGAAGTTCTACTGCTCAGAGGCCTTCACAGACATTGAATTCATCTTGTATCCATTTCTTTACTTTTGGTTGAATTATTTTTTAAGGAAAACTTTGCATACCCTTTTTGTGGCAAGCAGTTGTGTAAAAATAGCATTTTCTCCCGTAAACTGTGACGTCATTAGTTTCTCTAACAGTGACTGTTTCAGGAATTAAGCCAATTAGCGACATACATGTTAGGTATTTACTTACTGTGAGTGCCTCTTTTAAAATTTTTAATTTCCCGTTTCAGTACAAGTCAAATTCTCAATTTTTTTCTATCACCCATCTTCTGCACACACGGGAAGCACGACAATTTTCGGTTTCTATAACAGTTGTCAATATCTTGCATTTTTTTTAACAAAAAACTGTCTTCAAAAGACCAACTTAACAATCATATTACAAACTAAACTATCTTGCAATAAAACAAAGTTTTTACCTTTTCCCCTCAAGCACTGAGGGAGAGGGAGGCGCTTAAGAAAGAGGAGACTTAACGGATTTCTCGCTTTTAAGTAAAATGGGGGCTTGTTTGAAAGGGGGTATCCTGCGAGCAGGTATCTCTCAAATTTCCTCGAAAAACGAGACGAGACTCGTTTTTCGTAGCGATTACAAGGGGGGGGAGGGGGGGTGATTAATAGGGAAGTCGCGGTAGTTGCGACTGTTAGACAAACCGCACAGATCATTTGTTTAACTTCCGTTTTTTTCCATTTGTCAGGCACAACGAAAAAAATACAGGAGTGATGAAACAAAACGGACAAGCTTCATTACAGAGATGGTTGCAGTTTTTAGTTTTAAGGGTGGTATTAACTCACTTTTGTCACGTATTAGTTTTAGTTTGAAACACATAAGGCCAATTTAAGACAAAATTGGGGCGCATAAACTTGGGCTGCATCTAGCGTTGCCCTGCTGTGAGTTGTTTTAGCTGCGTTTTTCTTTTCTAAAGCAAGCTTATCAAACCAACATGTGTTTTGAAGTGATTGTTATTATAAGGTTTTCTAACATATAAGAAGTTCGACTCTTAGCCGGAAGTATTAGTTGCGATCTTACTCTTTTCTTAACAACTTCATTAGCAGCACATACAGCAACACAGATTTTGCTTGGGAGCTGTCGCAGCACTGTAAGTTGCCATCGCTGTCACATAATCTGCATATCGTTATATCATAAACCACTGCTGTCACAACGCTATGCTCGGCGTTTACGCTTTTACAGTGTTGTGTGCAACAGTGTCTAACCACTGTGGGATTCCTCCTGCATAGTCGTTTTAGAATGTTGAGTATGAAAAAATCACAAATTAAAGAACTTGCTAAGAGCATGCTAAGCCTGGGGAAATTTTTATGTACTGTACTCGGAAGAAATAATTTGTTTTTAAACTCTGACATAATGTCTAACGCTCAAGTAACATCGCCTGAAGACTACTGGATATACAAAGGTAACTAGAAGTACTTGTGCATCTTTCGCTTACCGTTTGTTTCTGTGATAAAAATAAGTATTTATGTTTGTTTTAATCCTTAAAATATAACAACAGTTTAGGAAAGTTTAAGGTTCAAATCCAGCCTCAGCCCCAAAATTCAGTAGACGATACAGTAAACACCCACGAGTGAGAGTCTAAGACTTAAGAACCTGTACGTTAGACCAAAGTTTACAGTTTAGTTCCCCGGTATAAGAACCTCTTTGGCCTAGAATTGGGAAAAAGGTTCTTGTCTTCAAAAAGCATTTAAAATTTTTACTGTATAAAGAAGAGTGGCATGATAAAAGTTTGATCATTCTGGATGAGTTAATAATGTCAAAAATTATGACATGCATATAGTTATCAGTTTGAATATAAATCACGTTTCCATGGCTGTCATCAATGAATGATCGATGGACATTTGAAAAGAACCCATCCAGCAGGCAGTTAATATATTCCAGCAACCATTAGATTTGCAAATTTAAGGTTAGGGTTGGTAAGCTTAGGGTTGATAAGGTGCTGATCACTTAAATCTCCTAAGCAACGACATAATTTTATGCAAGAAATAAAGAACCTATCAAAAACCTAGATAGCCCAACTTCGTGTTAATCACCATTTATGTAAAAACGTATTAAGGCTAACCCTTGAAAAATGTAGGTTCTTACTCGTGGATGATTACTGTAGAACTGATTCTGGCTCATTGTTCTAATTAGTTTTTTGTGTGTTTTTGAAAGTGTTAAGATGTTGATAAGGATGCTTCTGCAAGTCCCGTCTGTTTTAGCTCTTGGTCTAGTACCTTCATCTCTCTCGTCTTTGTTGCTTTTGAAAAGTTAAATTCATCCTTCCTACGCACAAAAAAGACTAAGTTAAACATTAAAGATATTTATCGCTGCATTTCTTAAAGATCCCCTTGAACTCTGTTCTCAAGAATTTTGCCGAAAATTCGTCCACCCAATCGACCCCGACATTTTCCCTAAGGATGTTTGCTCCGTCAGTGCCCTGACATGACGTTAATAGATAATAGACGAATGCATTAAAATTGCCGGTTTTACTTGATCAAATGCCTGCTCCTGAAAAAAGGCCGAGTTTAAACACCGGGGCTCTTTTTTAAAAGTTCGGCCGAAAAGAACTGGTTCTTGCCAGCTGTAATTGGAAAGTTCGAAGATGAAAATCAAAATTCCCGCGCATTGGCTAACTGGAGCTGGAGAACTGAGCGGCTCTGACCAATAAGCAGTGCCATTTTGGCCAGGAAAATATTCTAAGAGCTCTTGCTGGTGTGTTCAATTTAAGAACTGACTGGTTGAACCGGTCAGACCAGACCAAATAACAAACAAAACGCAAACTGTGGTCTAACAAGCATAACCACCGAGGTAAAGACATGCCTGCTCAATTGTTCTTTTATTTTCTTATCTTTTAGCGATTTTAGCCTTAAGTTGTTCATTGTTTGTTTCTATTTCAATGTGCAGTTTGATTAGAAACCAAACCTTAGAAACGAAACGCCTCGCAAAACACATGTGTTCCGGAGCTTAATTCTAATAGGGCAAACTGCCTTAATTGTTTCGGTGCAGTGTAATGCTAATGCGAAGGGCGAGCACCGATAAAGTTTCTGATTAAACAGTCCATCGCTATCGGGCCTCAGCCTGACTTTGTTGGTTCTTAAATTGTTCATAAATTTTTGTCAATTTGAGCCTCGTTGTCCTTGTAAAGTTGTTCTTAAAAAGAGTCCTGTAAAAACTCAGTTTCAAAGGTCAAGATTCTGAAATCGTTAATTTGTGAGGCATTTGAAATCGAGTAGAGCCGGTAATGTGGGTAAGCTCTACACTTCTCCTGCCGGACAGGAGACTAAAATAAACTACACTTTACTACGAGAGGGACTTTTCATGGTAGAAAACAAACCGAAAGGCTTCCGAAAGTTTGGGGTGAAGATTAACTTCCCTGCAAGAATGAGAATTCTTTGGTGTTCGCTGGAAAAAACGGGAAAGGAAGTGTTAGGGTAATTGGCAGAAGGACTGAAAGCAACCGAGAATCCATGGCAAGAAATACACACAATATTTTGCCCTCGTTAATTATGCAGATGTAGTGGGACGAAAAGAGCAAACAAAACTAACTTATCAACAATAGCACTAACGATTGTTTTTCTGAAGGACAGAATGTTCTAAAAGCCACTATTCACCAATTAAGGTTGAAGAGTCAGAACATACAAAGTCGGTGACTACAGTACTTAGCACAAGCAAGAAAGGAAAACAAGAATTTCCAGTTTCGTCGCACAACGACAGTTGTTTCACTCATTAAATTATCTGCCTCCCGTGAATTTGAAATGCTTGAAATACTAACGTCTCCGAGTTTGTATATCTTTTTAAAAATAAAACTATTGGTAATGAAATTGATATTAGAACATAGCTGGAAATTTTTCGCGCCCTTTTTGTATGGCGCGAGCGTGCATCTAAATCTCGATAGACGCACGCCCGTCGCACGCCCGTGCGTCTATCAAATCGCGTGATTGAATTTCAACCAATCAAAACGCTCGTAATAGTTTAGGAGAATTCTGTATTTCATCAATTTTTGTTTAAAGTAGCAATGTTCTAAAAGAGATGGTCCATACTTAAGCTGTGCCTCTATCGAGGTATGGATGCACTTGGGAAGTTGGGAGAGCACTCGAGAAGCTAGAGAAGCACTCGGCTTCGCCTCGTGCCACTCAAAC
>JAOBRG010388291.1:0-10741 GCA_027574985.1 Umimayanthus nakama | reverse complement strand
AGGACATGTAACATAGAAGAGCCAACTTTGTTGGAATGTTCATTAAAGCCATTATTATTATTATTATTATTATTATTTATATTATTATTATTATTATTATTATTATTATTATTATTATTATTATTATTATTACTAACAATGGTGTACGCTGTTGGAGGGATGGGACAAATGCCGGGTGAGTTGTTAGCAGTACTACAGCTTTTGAAACGGTACAGAAAATAAGTGAGTTACGTTGGTAGCACTGGTGCAGCTGTTGGAGGGGTGGGACAAATGGGTGAGTTGTTACGATACTACAGCTGTTGCATACATAACACAAGTGGATGAGCCGTGACTACTGGTACAGCTATAGAATTGGTACAGCAGTCGCTCATGATTTCTTTTCAAAATCTGAGAAGCCAATTTTTTTCACTGAAGGTCTCTAGTGGTTGTTGGGGATGTGTCTCATTTTACCAAAATAATTAATGTTTTTGGAAATATTTTTCAGGATTTTTTGACGATGTTTCGAAAACAAGTGATATGGCTTTTTCTGTTGAAGGTAAGACTGAGCTGAATGAACTTGGTAATGTTCCTTTTTGTAGTCAACCCAATATGCAGCAAGGTTTTCTGTCCATGTGTGTCTTCCTGAGTTGATGCTTGTTCGATGTACCCTTACATTTATGGAATAAGTTCAAAGACATACGGTTCTGGTGTGGCAACTTTAAGTATGAAGTGCTGCATGTTCAGCTTATTGGTAGACTTTTGTTAGCATCTCTGAGACTGTCAAATCAAGATCTTAACCGAGATTGTGAAAGATAACCGCTACATTTGTTTCTTGCATCTATAATTGTTTTTTTATTAACGACTCTATCATTAGAGAAACAGTGAGACCTTTAAAATCCAGAATCCAAGAGCACAAGAGACAAAGCTAAGCTCCATCATCTCTGCGTCTGAGGCTTTAACCTCGAAGAACCTATTCAGTCTGTCCACCTCAATGCCGTCAAGATTCTTGACAGGGAAGCCAACTGGTTCGCCAGAGGGACACGCGAGGCCATGCATATTCGATCCCACCCTCAACAGAAACGGGCGCCAGTTTGGTCGCCACATATCTGGAGCAACACAATCAAGGAACAGTTTACGTGACCTACCAGTATATTTATAAGTCACCTGATGTTTTTTTATCTCGTGTGAACAAGACTCGAGTTCAAATGCTAAGTTATACATAAACTTTTCTGACTGTCTGAAAATCTTTTAACGTGTAGCATTCATTTTTTTTAGTTATGCGACCGAATGTTGCTAAAACGCGTTCATTTTGTTCTTGTTGCTGACCTAATAACTAACCACCTTCCTTTTTGTCAGATTCCGGTGGGGTTTGCTTTGTTCCAGCCTTCAATGGTTTACAGGTTGGCACTTATAAATTGTTGACAAATTTTGCTGATAAAACAAACTGTAATTCCACATGATAATTCACTCCTTAGCTAATACGAGAAAACACTTGAATTTGCACGTAAATTGGTGCCAACGCCGAAAAAACCGTGAGCTGTTCATCGGAAATTAGGACTATAGTCAATTACTTTACTTTGCCTGTTCCCGCTTCCGGTTAGTTTGCTCGAAAAAAAATCTTGAAGGGTACCTTCTTTCTTAATGTTTTTTTCTGGTAGTTGTATTGTTGGCGAGCTATCTTTGTTATGTTATTTTGTGTACGTTTTCTTTTTCTTCTTTTTACTAATTTTTGATATATAACTATTACTTAGTCTTGTTTGTGTTATAAAAATGCATTTTAATGTATTTAAAAATACTATAACATTTAAGAAAGGCCATAGTTGAATAAGCTTTTGTAGTTTCTAATGGGCTTTCTCGCTATTTATATTGCTTACTTTAATTTTGTTGTGATTTGTATTTATAAAAAGACCAGTTTTGTATTCCCGGTTGCCGCTGATTACAATGGCTATAGACTCGTTTTTACAGTGTGAGCGAGCCTCGGCTTGATGCTAAATATTCATAAATTCCGATGAGTGTATGAAATATACACAAATCTGTGTATTGTTGGAGTTTCAGATCTCGCCTGTATTTATGTACATTCAACACCAAGTCGAGGCTTGTACTGTAAAAACGAGTCTATATTCATTTTAGTCAGCGGCAACCTGGAATACAATTCTGGTCTATTACAAATGTTAAATGGCGTAAACAAAATCTTAAGCCGACAAAGGAAGAAATTGTGGCTTTACTCAAAAAAGCCACACCAGAAAACACCATAAAAGCAAACAAAAATGGAGTCAAGATTCTTATCGGCCGTTTACGGAAATGCAGAAATATTTCAAGTAATTTTAAATTTGAAACAAACATTGAAACTGATTCATACAAAACTCCGTCCGGTGTTTGTTTAACGAACTCAAACATGAACACAACTCCCAGATAGACTTGCAGGAATGAAGTATCATTCGACTATTGAAAAGAATGTTGATTGATGATTTGTATATAATAAAACAATTATTCCACTCGCTGTCGTCGTAATGAGTTGATAGCCAACGAGGCGCTCCGCGTCTCGTTGGCTGTCAGCTCATGTACGACTCGAGCGCGTTGAATAATTGTTAATTAATTGTGAAGAATGGTTAGTGAGCGTATAGCGTGGGAAGGAGAGTTGTTTCAGATGTATGTGTACGATGGCCAGTTACGGCTATCTTTATGGCTTGTGTTCTTGAATACAATGTATTTATTTTTTGCAACGCATTGCTGGGTAATTACTTACAGATAATGGTTACGGCAGAAGTTTAGATTAGTTAAATCTAACTACTAACGGGACCATTAACAAGAAAAGACAGTATTCAAGAAACGAAATCAAAGTTGCGTTGTTGTTGTCCAAAGATTGACCAGTTGGTTTGTCAGTTTAAAAATGAAAAGAGCCCTGGAAGACAGTATTCAGTTCAAACCTGCCTATCTTTCTTATTCCTAGGCCCCTATTAATGATAACACGGCCTGTGTGTCACTTCTGGGAATCAAGCCGTCCACGACAAAGGCGCATATCATGAGAGCCGTCCTGGAATCCATCGCCTTTAGGCAAGTTTTTCTATACTTAGGCACTGTTCCGTACGTTATCTTTCTAGTCAATGAATCACCTTCCCCGCATGGGATTATATATATTCAAAAGGATTTCCCTTGAAAAGAAAAGGAATGGAAGTTTTTCTCCTCGAAAAGGTTTGGCTTGTTGTTAATTTTTAAAGTCGTTTTTTTAGTATTGTGAATAAACTCATGTGACCTATGGTCATATTTAACCTGGAAGATTCTCAAGCGAAATGAATTTTCAAGATGGTCAATATAAAAGTAATTACCAAAATTACTTGTTATTTGTTTAGGTTCAGTTGCTAGGTATTAAATCAGAGTTCTACTGCACACAAATGTTGCTGTCGAACTACTACCAAACCGCCGACATATGAATTAAACAACCACCTTCCCTAAGGATATAAACACAGACAGAAGCTCATGAATATGCAGTACGAGCTAATGATACCAACTGTTGACTCTAAAAGCAACCTCCACACAGGTTGTCGAAACGTCAGGCGCAACCAACAGCAGTTATTAGGGACTTTAAGATAGGCCGCTACGGTTGACCACGACGGTTGGATGCGAGCACTGTTGAAGTTACGTTGACTGAGCTGAGAACCGTAAAAGGGCGCAAAAATTTCCCGCTTAAGCTTTCGCCAAACGAGGAGGTCAGAAAGGCTCTTGTTTTGTCTTTGCCGACAAATACATTACTGACGAAGAATTTTTAATTCTATATGACGAATACGAGTCTCTCAATCCTTTGTATCCTTAATACTGGAAATTCGATAGCTCTTCATCTCAGGCTGGACTTTTGCATTTTGTTAAAAACCTTCTCTACATACATTTAGTACCTAACAATTAATTATAAAAAGCAATATAATGCAATAATTTTACAACCAAACATTAGACCTTATCGAGCTAAATAACTGCAAATCTCAGTACAGGTGTCTTCCGAATGACTCCAGTTGGTAACTTCTATTTATAATCGATTCAGTTCCATCGTTTGGTTTTGGCTCACCGCTTTTCTCAGTTTTATTGTTCTCGCAAATAGGAACAATTTTAGGAATAACCGGTAAGGCTGTAGATGCCCAAACAATTTTGAAACAGAGCCTCGGCAAAAATAAACTATGTATAAATGTGAAGTTATTTCAATGTTACCGAATTTGCTGCAAGCCTTTGTAAATGGTAATAACATATTTTAAAACCTTTAAGACTTACTTGGCTTACTTGTTTCGGACTCCTATGTAAAGGAATCATTTTGGAAACAAACAGATAAAAACAAATAATGTTTTATACTTACAAAAAAGCTAAAATTGCAAAGCAAATTTATTTGATCACAGGTGAAAAGACTGCAAAAGCTGCTCACAACACGCACCGACCCATTCATTTGATCATGGAACAAAAGGTCACAGTTCATACAATAATTTTGCGATATATTCTGGATTTTCTCCTGAAGAAAAAAGCATTCTTGTAAACTGTACTAATAGTCCGGAGAATTGTCAAAGATACTATTTTTCCTACGTAAAGCGCTTGGAGCTAGATCTAAAGTTCGAATGGATGGCAGACACGGATTTGAACATGGAGACCAACGTTTCTCTTTTAAATTTCACACTAATTCGAAAGAAGACAAGTAGAAAACTACACCCAGACCATTTGTATGGAAGAATTAATAAATCTTGAGTAAAACTGATATGATTTATTGACAAAACTTTGCAAAAACAAATTGCAAACAAGTCTTACTGTTCTCTTGTTTTCCACACTACGCAAAACGGGGGGAAAACTCACCGTCTAAAGCAATGGTAGTGACCTATCTTAAAGTTCCTTATTCTAACGACTACACAAACCCGTACGATTAACACTGACTCGCAAAGATTCAGATCTTTCTCTGTGTTTTAAACTATTAGTACTGAATAAGTTTATTACTAATAATGCTTAGAATTTATTTTGTGATTACTTACTGTTTCGCTCCATTCAGGTTTTTGCAATTATACGAGACAGCCATGGAAGAAACGCACGTTGCAGTCGTATCTTCCATAAAGTAAGTAATTTTTGCATAGACAAGTTCTTCTTTTGATTACACGGTATAACGTAACTCCTTCTCTCCCTCCTCTTACTGATGCTACTGCTAAATGCTCTTTTTCCTCCTTTTTGTTGTTCCTTTTCCTTCTTCTACTCTTCGTTCTTCTTCTTCTTCTTCTTTTTCTTCTTCTTCTTCTTCTTCTTCTTCTTTTTCTTCTTCTTCTTCTTCTTCTTCTTCTTCATCAACCTCCTCCTTTCCTTTTCCTTTTCCTTTTCATTCTCCTTTTTATCAATCTTTTCCTCCTTGTCCTCCTTCTCGTGCTACTACTGCTAGTCCTTCTCCTCCTTCTTCCCTTTTTTTCTCCTTCCCGACTTTTTCCTTTCCTTTCTGATTCTCCTTTCGCCTTCCTATTTCTCTTCCTTCCCTCTTTCTCCTCCTTCTACTTCTCCTTTTTCTCGTTCTTGTTCTCCCCTAGTCTCTTTCTCATTCAGTAGTTTCCTTTTCCTGTTCTTCTTCCTTCTCCTTTTCCTTCTCTTTCTTATTCTCTTTCTCCTCCTCCTCATTCTAGTTCCCCTTTTCCCTCTCTCTCGTCCTCCTCCTCTTCCTCCTTCCAAAATTCCTTCTCCTCGTCCTTTTCCTCCTCCTTTCCTTTTACCTCTCTTTCTCATTCTCCTCTTTCTCTCGCCCTCCTTCTCCTACTTTTCCTCCTTCACTACTTCATGCTCTTTCTTCTTTACCTGCTCTTCCTTTCCTTTTTTCTCCTTCTCTTCCTTTCCTTCCTTTTTTTCCTCTTTTTTCTCCCTCCCTTTTCTATTACTCTTCAACTGCTCCTTTTCTTCATCTTCCTTGTACTTTTCCGTTTCGTCTTGCTTTCCTTCTATGTTTACTTCTTGTCTTCCTTTTCTTTTTCTGATCCTCTTCTTCCCCTCCTCCTTCTTCTTCTCCTTCTCCTTCTCCTCCTCCCCTCCTCCTACTTCTACTTCTCCTTTTTCTCCTCTTTCTCGTCCTCTTCGTCCCCTTCTACTCCTACTTCTTCTCTTTTTCCACCTTCATTTTCTCCTTCTCCTCCTCTTCCTCTGTCTTTTTCTTGAATCTAAGTTTAAATCTTTGCTGCAGTATTGTGGTAAGCTTTGCGGACTTATTCGTGATTATAGAGCGGACGGCGGAGTGTGCAACAACAACTTTGTGATGGAGCTAACGAGCAGCTTGACGGGCCAAACGATAGACAGGCCGGCGCAGACCGACATGTCTGTCTTGGGAGCGGCGTTCCTGGCGGGGCTGGCCACTGGTAAGAAAGCATTTACTTTGCTTGCTTGATTGTTTACTTGCTCGCCTACTTTGGTACTCACTCACTCGCTCTTTACTCACTCACTTACCTACTCACATACAAACTTACCTACTTACTTACTTACTGACTGGCCGACTTATACTTACTTACTAACAGGTATTTGTTGACCTACCTACCTACTTACTTACTGAGTAATTTATACTTATTTACTAACAAGTATTTATTTACCTACCTACCTACTAACTTACTTATTTATCTAATTTCTTACTAACTTACTAACTTATTTATATATTTATTTATTCATTTAGGCAGTTCGTTAGTTATTATTTTATTGATTTATTAATTAATTAATTAATCAATTAATATACTTACTCACTAACAAGTACTTATATACCTACCTTCCTACTATTTTACTTACTTTCTGACTGTCATAATTTTTTTTACTAACTTACTAACATATTTATATATTAATTTATACATTTAGGCGGTTCGTTAGTTATTATTTTAATGATTAATTAACTAATTTATTTATTTGCAATTTAATTAATTTATTTGTTTATTCACGTAGTTATTTATGGCATTTGTTGCGGTAAAAGACATTGGGATCTCAGACAGTAGGTCTTATGGTCCCGTCTAAGTCCCGGCTTGAGCGAGTCACAATAAACTGTTGTGCAATATACAGTTGTACAATGGTGAAAAGCGTCTATTTACAAAAACAAATTATTATGCAGTACAGAATGATTTAAAATCTATAAAGATAATCTTTGTTCACAACAACTGGTTTTGTTGTTTCCTGCAGGAGTGTGGAAGACGCATGACGAGCTGAAAGCAATCCGCTGTACACAAGCTTTATTTCAACCAAAGTTGTCAATTAAGGACAAGTACACACAACCCTTTGAAAAGTGGAAAGAAGCAGTCGAGAGGAGTCGAAACTGGTATAAGAAATAGACCTCAATAGGACACAGGACACTCTGCTCTTTGTCTTTCCTCTCTGAAATCAACCTTGAAGAGGTGGCAAGTCTGCCATCCAATCCTGAGAAACTGTGTTGGCAGCACCGATCATTGACTAGACCTGACTGCGGGTGCCTTTTTGCTGTAGCTTACTGCCCTGCAGTGTGTCACGGGATGGATTCGCGGTCACAGTCGCGCCGTAGCACGTTCAAAGTCCCAGATCAGTTGTCCGACATTCTTCGCGCTTTGATTAAGTTTTTGCTTTGTTTTTTCATCAAGTCAACGAAAAGAGTAAAACAACTCACTCTAGTCCAATAGAATAACCGGCACCCACGGCAGCGTGCGGTGGAACTGGATCTTAGATGACAATCTCTACCAACCGAAAGTTCAAACTGACTGTGCAAAACCAAAGACGTGCACAAAGAATGGCGGCACTCTTGCACTTCAGAATTTAGTCCGGCCAAAAATGATCAATCCCGTAACATTACTATCAGTGATTTCACTGGTTTTAGATGTGCTAGAACTTGCAAGATATGTTTGTAGATGTTTTAAGCTGTACTTTATTTTTTATTTTTATGTCTGAGTGCAATACTCTAGTTCTTGAAGAGGTCCTAACTTTTCATTTTACTACCTTTGAATACTCTTACGATTTTATGGTACAATTCACTTTCGGTGAGAACAAGCGTATAAGAACCTAGGTTGGGCCTAGCAGTTCTTTTATATTTGTATGTGTGGTATCTAGGGAAATTAAGTTAACGTGTCGGGTTATACAGGAAGATTTTGGTAGAGAATTGACAAACAAACATTCACAGCACTGCTTCTAGTATTGCATAGGTTTTCTCTGTAACATTTAACGGAAGACTAATTTCGAAAAAAATATATTTTTCTGCGTGGGCGAGTAAGCAAAAGTTAATACGGTTTGTCTTTCGCCACCCGAGAGGTTTGGTTATGACTGACATTTTGAGTGTCAGCTTCAACGAAGGTCTAACACTCAAACAATCCGCTATACACCAAACTGCTCAGGCGAAACGTCAAATGCATACCACATTCTAACCGCTGTTTACCAAAACCATATGGTTAACATTTAACGGTCTAGATTGGGTACATGTTTAAATCTTTATCTCTCGTTTACTACAAATCAGCCCAAAGTTGAAGATATAATACTGGTGTCACCAGCTGCCATTGTGTATCCATATTTGGAGTAGCCATTAGGAGAGGTTGTTTGAGCATTAGGCATTATTTTACAACCTAACAGCAAATTATCACCACTGAATACAGTATGAAGTAAGCTGAAATACACAGTCTCGGCATATTCTTAAATGCGGGGATTTTTTCAGCGACAACGTTCTTCAGTATAAAATTTTGTTTTGAAAAAAAGCAGTGGATTGTATTCCAGACTTGCAGTTCCCTGATATCTTTTTTAAATCCCGCCTTTGTCGTTTCTTCTCAATTCAGTTTTAATTGCATTTTTTGCAATGTGTTTTACTCAAAATTCCGCCGCTAAGTGACCGTGCGGTGCCAAATTTAGTTTTAGATTGCTTTCATACAACGGAATTGTTTTATGGTTTTACTGTTTCAAATTCAAAGTTATTTATTGGCGTTCGATAGCCCGAGAATTTTAGCATGTACATTTTTCAATTTGTGCTTAAATTTTGCCATACGTTGTGTAACTTTTGGAAGTGTTTTACTGAAGCTGGCTGTTGGTTCAGCCGTCAGTATTAAACTGAATGTGAAATGCGTGTTCGTGATAATTTGTCAGATGCCAGCTATGCGATAGTTGCAAACACGGCCACCGTGATTTTCCGCAGATCTTCCTTCTTTCCCGCAGATCCCCTTTGTGAACTGCAGACCTTCCTTGTTTCCCACAGATCTTGCTGGTGTCCCGCAGACCTTCCTTGTGTCCCGCAGACCTTTCTTGTGTCCCGCAGATTTTTCTTGTGTACTGCAGACCTTCCTTATGTCCCGCAGACCTTCCTTGTGTCCCGCAGACCTTCCTTGTGTCCCGCAAACCTTCCTTGTGTCCCACAGGCTTTCCTTGTGTCCCACAGGCCTTCCTTGTGTCCCAAAGATCTTCCTTGTTTCCAACAGACTTTGTTTGTGTCCCGCAGACCTTCCTTGTACCCCGCAGACCTTCCTTGTATCCCGCAGACCTTCCTTGAGTACCGCAGAAGTTCTTTGGGTCTTGCAGATCTTCCTTGTGTCCCATAGACCTTTGCGTCCCGCAGACCATTCTCGTGTCGCGCAGACCTTCCTTGTGTCCCACAAACCTTCTTTGTGTCCCGCACACCTTCAATGTTTTCCGCAGACCTTCTTTGTGTCCCGCAGATTTTCCTTGTGTCCCATAGACTTTGCTTTTGTCCTGCAGACCTTCCTTGCTTCCCACAGACCCTCTTTGTTTCCCGCAGACCTTCCTTCTGCGCAACAGACCTTCCTTTTGTCCCGCAGAGCTTCCTTGTGTCACACGGACTTACCTTGTGTCCTGCAGTGAAGGAATAGCAGAACTACAGGTGATCCAATAACCTTTGTTTTGTTCTGCTCGCCTTGCCTTTCTTCCCTTAACCTGGTACACGCTTGTCAGATAAGCATGAGAACAAGAGCAAAAAGAGATGTTGAAACACTTGAGATAACAAACAGACGCTTCAAGCCAATTGGTGAAGACAGTAGAGCTGTTTGTGCGTGTTTCGTGGGTGTTCACACATTAATTTTATTCATTTTAACCTTATTTTTTATACAAACTTTAAACAGGGACATCTATTTAGCTAAACGCTAGTTCAAAAGAGCCCTGTGTAAAATTAAAATAAAACAAAATTATATTTTAACCCTGTCTGGCCAAGGGGTGGACACAAAGTGGCCTACCCCCTCCCCCAAGTGGTACTTTGTGCGTAACTCGTAAACGGTTTTATATTAGAAGCTCAAATCTCGTGATGTTTCCTAAAATTTTTCGGAAGTCTTTCGGATTCCAGGTTGTGTTTCGTGAACATTTGCTAATTCTTAAACTCTGCGTTAGGGGTGCCGTTCAAACGATATTTTCTTTACTACTTTTGCCAAAGCAAAGGGTGCCATAGACTATTACAATTGTTTTCAGTTAAATTCATTTTCCTCGACAAAGCAGTGCGTTCTGGGGAAATGATGTGAAAATACTGTTTTAATCAACAAAAATACGAAAGATCGATGTAAAATGTTTGTACAGACAATTGTGCAGATTTTTCCAAAATATATTTGGAAAAGAGCGTTCTAACCATAAGAAAACAAGTAGTACTAAAACACCATATGTTATGACGTCATAGCCAATTAGCCCACCAAAACCCCATCAATAGGTAGAGCTTCTAACACTTAACAATTTTGACAAGTTTCATCAATATACACCGTATTCATAATGCCTGGAGCGAGCATGGAATCGAGGCTTGGTAGGCCAGGACAAAAGAATATTTGAAATATTCTTTTGTCCTGGCCTACCAAGCCTC
>JAOBRG010388280.1:0-10741 GCA_027574985.1 Umimayanthus nakama | reverse complement strand
ACCTCCCCCCCCACTCCCCCAACACCACCACCGCCACAAACGCTTGCACCTTCCATTATTGGCTCCCCCTCAGAGCATAGTAAGAAACGCAAGGCCCTGTCTGACCAGGGTTGCAAGCCGTTACGATTCCTTGACCAAGAGCTAAATTTACCTGACCATCTTTGTAGTAGTTTGAACAAACAAAAATTAAGAAGTTGTTAGTTTTGGCTAATTCGACAGCTTATTTAAAACATAAATTAAAGGGAAAATATGCGTCAGCCTAATAAAAAAAATTTATATATATTAACAGCAAATTCGAATTTCCCCGACCAAAAACAAAATTGTTTGACCAAGGAAAAAATTTTTGTTGACTTTTCCCAAACTGTGACAGCTCTGTAAAAGTTTTAACTTTTAAAAACATACGCACAAAAACCAACACACAACCACATAAATTGCAGTGGCAGATCTAGGGGAGCCTGGGGGCCTGTGCCCTCCCAACCCCCAATATGGACCAGTTTTTAACAAAAACATCATGCTGGAAATGGCTATTTTAGAGACTCAAATTTTTAGAAATTACTGGGGAAGCATGCCCCCTAGACCCCCTAGAAATCTCTTGCCTTCGGTGCTTATACTGTACCCCCCCTTCTTCCCAAAACCCTGGATAACGCACCGTGATATCATGCCGCTGAAGACCTCATGACCGTGTTCAGTGGGTAATACCACCGGGTATCCCCCGTGGGGCGTGTCCAACAATAGTGCACTCAGGCGTGACACGCTTTCAACCTTGTGTACAACCTGTAAAGGAACATAAAAACCTTGACGCTTTACTAGCAAACAGGTTTATTCGGTTAAACAAAATTTTGGTGTGCTTACGTTTAGAGAAGCAGCCATAGCGTCTGATGCTTTACTAGCAAACTTGTTTATCCGGTAAAAATAGGACTTAAAGGCACTTACGGTTGGAGAAGCAGCCGTTTGGTGCTTTACTAGCAAACTTTTCTCTTTGATATCTTAGGAAAACGTGATGATTATTTAGACTTTTCACAAATCAATATAGCTATGAAAAATTACATATCGTAAATCCAACATCACTTAGTTACTATTTATCTTTCTCTCTGTTTTTCATACTTAATACATTGTATTATTTAAATCTCTCACATTAGTAACTATATCCAAGTTCTAACTACATTGAACAGAACACGACTGATCCGCCTCAAATAGCATGTGCTAACTGCGGATCAGTCAGAACTTGTAAAAAATTGTTATTTATGTATAATAAACTTGAACTTGAACTTGACTGGTTTATCAGGTTAAATAAGACTTTGGCGCATTTACGATTGGAGGAGCGGTCATGGCGTCCGAGTTGTAATAGCAAACTGTTTTATCCGGTTAAACAAGATTTTGGTGCACTTACGATTGGAGGAGCGGCCATAGTGTCTGACGCCTTACTAGAAAACTGGTTTATCCTGTTAAACAAGATTTCGGTGCACTTACGATTGGAGGAGATGCCATGGCGTCTGATGCTTTGTACAGCTCCAAGTTCACACTGCAGCAAAAGAAAGAGAGTCAGAAGTTGAACGGTTTAAACGAATTGAGGTCTTAGTTTGTCAGCTTTCCAAGATCGTTGACTACCAGTTAGTAACTGCTGCTCTACGCAAAAAAGTGGTAACCCTTGATACTGACCTCACAACTGGACAAACCCAACCATAACATTTACGACCTTCGTGAAAACACCTCGGTCATCAGTTCAACATACATGGAAAACTAAACGTGTGTGGTACCAAATTTACCATATGCTACCGCAATACCATCCAATAAGGGGGGATAACGAAACTGATGCATGGGAAAAGAAACAAAAACACATAACAAGTCTACAATGAGGGAAAAAGAGGGAATACTGAATTGATGGGGAAAATGCTCTACAAAATACCTTCAAATTCTGATGGGAAAGACAGGAAAAAGAAAGAAACCGAATAGCCTGGGGACTGTTTTTTGTTCTTCTTTCTTCTTTGTTCCACTCGACGTTACTCCGCTTCAGCTCATGGCTAACTTTCTTTTTTAAATCTACTATCAGATGTCATATCTTTTGTATAGATAAAAGAATCTAAGCAAACTAGAAATCTAAAAAGCTGCAAAACAAATAAATTATTTATTCTAAATTTAAAACTATTAAGGCTACTTGTAAATCTAACATCAGGGTCCAGCGAATTACAGTCCAATCTTTGAGCTTACTTCGTGGAACCCTCGTGAAGTATGACGGGCTCGGAGTCCAGGAAGGGGATGCACTTGAGCTCCAGCAGGGCGTGGTACAGGGGGTGAGTGGCGAAATCCCCAACCCACTTGGCCACCATAATTCCCACCATGATAGGCAGCAGGAACTGGATGTCATTGGTGATCTCCATCTGAAATGTGACAGTAGGGGGGCAGTGAGAAGATAATAATAATAATAATAATAATAATAATAATAATAATAATAATAATAATTATTATTATTATTATTATTATTATTATTATAGAAATAATAATAATAACGGTTCTTGGTACACGTTTTGCGGAGCCTCGATGCGTTTACAAATACAGATCGGAGCAATTAGTGTCTAAGAAAAACATTTGAAAGGGTTTAAATTTTGGTTTTTGTGGTCAGAAACACTCAAATATAAAGCAGGTAAAAAGACAGAAAGGGAAAATGAAGAAAGAGACAAAAACAAATTACACGAAGAGATTCAGAAGAAGGCAGAGGTAGAGATAGAGGTGGAGAAAAAATAGAGACAGAGGTGTAGGTAGAGACAGTTGGGTGGTCTTACAACGGGAGGCTATCACGTGGGATTTCACGGTAGCTGTATGGAAGCACTTTGAGTCTGACTCACCATAATGACGGTGAGTGACATTGTTAGTCTCGACACTCCTCCGAAGAAAGACGCGGCTCCGATCAGCGCAAAGGCGCCCGGGTCCATCCAAGCCCAGTATCCTGCAGAGCAACAGGTAAGTCTGTGGTTTAGACACAAAGATTTTTTAAATACGTTGCCTTCTTCGTCGGTTGTAGTAAACTGAACACTTTTTTTCAACAGCATCGCTGCACAGTAATTGACCGTATTGATAAAGATGGCGATTGGTACTTTACCATCATTCTTAGCATACGAAAACTCTAAAAATGCTCAAAAGAGTGCACAGAAAGTTTTATCAGTTCCAGTTATACCATAAACAGTGTTGCTAGTGCAGGGATAAACTCCCAAAAATAAATGGCTTTCTTCGCGCTTGTTAGCTGTGTTAGGTTCGCAAAGTATTGTGATAAATTAAACGGTCTTCTTCGTGCCAATTGGCTGTTAAAATTAGCTTGCAAGGTATTGTGGTAAAATGTAGAGTCGCTATATTTTTTGGCACGGTCAACTAGCATAAAAGTTTATCTTATGATTTGAACATGCACGATTATTTTTTAAAAGGTAGGGAACAACAGGAAGACTGACCCTTTTGGATGTATTTTCATCATAAAAACATGAGCTGCCATTGGCCAGATTCCATAACGGGATATGACATAGCCGCAACTAGCACAGATTAATAACAATGACTGGCTTATTTACGTACGACGTCATTATTTACACTTTCGGCAAGTGCATCATTTAAATTCCACTTTCAATATCAAAAAAAAGTTTCAACAAGTCAAAAAAGCATGGTTTAGTTAATACTTTTTAAAGATAAAAGCATAAATGCTAAGAACCTTTGTGTCTTGAACAACCTCCAAAGTTAAAGAGAGGATATGTGTTTTTCTTCCAGCCATAGAAATCCCAGGAGCTTGGGAATTTTGAAATACCCATTTCTCAGACTTTATCGACATTTAAAGCTCAAATATGTAATGAGTACTGTCTCAGTGTCTTACCATGTTCTGTTGAATTCTGAACTCGTTTTTGGAAGACTAAGGTAATTTTTAGATATATAACTTATTTCAATGAGTCAAAATGCAAGCAATGACGTCATCAACACTCTACCAAAAGGGAGCTTAAGCAGCTAGGACGGGAACGTCAACGAAAACGGCTGCTGAGTTATTAACTTTCCGTTTTCCGTTTTCTTGTTTGTATAGCTCGTGCGTTTCTTTTTCGTTTTGCCTGAAGGTGTGTGAACATGACAAATCAGAAGCTTTGTTTTTAAAGCTGCACGAAGATTGAAATGATTCGTACTACAACGTTCACTTTCTCTATAAATCTCGACAATCGAGGTTTTCACGATCTGTTTCAAAGGACGACGGCGGAAAAGTGGCCAGGTGGTTGCATTCCCACGTGCAGTGATTGTATTCTGCAACTAAATCTATTGTTTTGCAACGTTTTCGTCGACGTTCTCGTCCTTGTTGCTTATTGGAATTGGTCATTATTCTCCACTGAAGTGCAAAGTACTTACCCGAAGTGTGCACGCCAAAGAAAGTGACCATGAGTCGACCGATTATACGACCGTAGGTGCCGCCTATAAAACTGTGAATAACAAGAAGTGTGCATGACTTCATTAACAGTACTGTAGAACCTTAGGTCCGGGTTAAACATCGATCTCAGTAACATGCGTTGACTACGTTACACTTCTGGTCGACCGAAATTAGTCAAGCTCAACTTTTCAGTCAAACGTTGAACTGTCTTCAGTCGACCGAAACTCAGTCGCTCTTGTGCCGTTTTACACGCTTCTTGTTTTACAAGAGCAAACTTTATGAGAACACCCAGGCTGAGATTGTCTCAAAAACTAAGAATAAGCTCAGAACAATCACCAGGCTGAAATTTTGATCAGAAAAAATTAAGAAAGTTTATCTAATTCTTATACACAGAATGAGATGTACACGTATATAAGATCTGTTACCATAAGCTGGGTCACTGAGCGCTGGAAGAGTGATTCGTGACTTTCGCGGACAACGTATAGACAGTGTCAAACTTTTTCGCATCAGTACAGCAGCATGAAATAATAGCAAACACGTATTACTTAGCGTCGTTTTATTGTTCCCAGTGGAATTACCGGAAAATTTGAACAATTTCCAAAAACTTAAGGAACAGCACAGGCTGAGCCGAAAGTTTCTGGTTCTTATAAAAAAAGCGTGTAATCGACGTATTCAAGTCGAATAGAAGGACTGCATCGATTGAAATTTGACCAACCGATCTCAACTGGGACATACGTCGAACTTATTATGCGCTTAATAGTTAAGTTTAGTTGGACTTCTGCTAAGATCGATGTTTAACCTAGGTCTTACTTCATGTAGTTAACGTCTTCACGTCGACTGTGAAAAACCCGTCGGAGCTAACAAATAAATAAAAAAACATATATCAAAAAAACCAAATAAATAACAACTTACAAAGCAATGCGCAGTACAGTAAAAACCCGGATGAAAGAACAGGTGTCTGGGGATTCAGACTGATTTTGTTCTTTTTCAACGGGTGTTTTCTGCTGAGTCAGCTTGAAAATGTTTTTCTTTAGGTGTTTTTAAAAATTGTTTTAAACAGAATAAAATACAGTACTACATACACTATCAACTGATGAAATCCAATGTGTAACTACAACATTTTTAAAATTAACTGATGGATGGAACTAGTATTGCGTTTGAGAAAGGTTAGCAGTTCTGGTGATAACATCCACCTGCTAATTACCCCTGGCCAGCAATGGGAATACTATTCTAATCTAACAACATGTAGCAGGAGATTTATTACAAAAGAACAGTTTTCATTGTTCAGGCTTAATGTGTTCTTGTGCATAAGGTATCTTTCTGAGCAGATTTCAACCTGAGTGTTCTTAATCCACTTGCTCTTCTATGCGGAGTTTTGTGGTATGAGAAGTGGATACAATGTTTGTAAAAACTGTCATAAGTAAGATAATTCTTCGCAAATTAGTTTGAGCCTGAAATTAATTTTCTTATCCATTCCTTTGCTACTGTCGCATATCCGACAACAAAGAGCAACAGATTTGACTACGAGTACGAACACTTGATTGTACAACTCGTAAGTTAAGATACCTACAGCATCGACACAAAGCAACAATAAAGATGGCACTGTTTCTAGAGCTTGGCACACAACAACAGAAAGTTCAAATACTTACAGCATCGGCACGACGAGACCACTGGACACGGCACTTCCAGCAGACCAACAAGCGAGCAGGAAGTAGATCACGAGTACTGTCACCAAGGATCTGCAGGATACAATCCATAAACGTTTGAAACAGTACTGCAAATAATTATGAACAACCGAGTAATATATTTAACAATTATTCCACGAACGCGCGTTGGATATGAGCTTTTAGATAGCGAACGAGGTGCGACGCACCGAGTCGGCTATCATAAGCTCATATCCAACAAACGTGAGTGGAATAATTGTTTTATTAAATACCAAACACTGGATAAAAATATCTCGAATTCTGTTTTCTACCGAGTCGAATTTTCGGCTTTTTTAAGGGGAGATTTTCCGTGATGAAATTTTCAGTTTCCATATTTGGACATATTGCAGTATAAAGGATTTATACCGTGAGTAGAGAGCCAATCGGATTACCGGAATTTCAATATCCAGTGCTCGGTATTTAATAATTAACAATTATTCCACGAACGCTCGTTGGATATGAGTTTTTAGATAGCGGACGAGGTGCAAAGCACCGAGTCGGCTATCATAAGCTCATATACAACAAGCGTGAGTGGAATAATTGTTTTATTAAATATCAAACACTGGATAAAAATATCTCGAATTCTTTTTTCTACCGGGTCGAGTTTTCGGCCATTTTAAGGGGAGATTTTCCGTGATAAAAGTTTCATGCAGTTTCCATACTTGGACATATTGCAGTATATAGGATTTATACCGTGCGTAGAGAGCCAATCAGATTACCGGAATTTCAATATTCAGTGCTCGGTATTTAATAAAAGTACTTATTATATACACAAGTCACTAGATAACGGCAACGGGGCTCGCTGATTGGCTCCTGCACAACTAGGATCTCAGCTCATATCCTATGTGTAGCAAAATTCAAGATGGCGGCGAGGCTTGCCGAGCCGACAAAGGAAGAAATTGTGGCTTTACTCAAAAAGCCACGACAAAAAACACAAAAAAAGCAAACAAAAATGGAGTTAAGATTTTTATCGGTACGTTTACGGAAATGAAGAAATATTTCAAGTAATTATGAATTTGAAACAAATATTGAAACATTCATACAAAACTTCGGTGTTAGTTTAACGAACTCAAACATGAACACAACTCACAAATAAACTTGTAGGAATAAAGTATCATTCGACTATTGAAAGAATGTTGATTGATGATTTGTATTTAACTGATGAAACCATTATTCCACTCGCTCTCGTCGTAATGAGTTGATGGCTCCGCGCCTCGTTGGCTATCAGCTCATGAACGACTCAAGCTCGTGGAATAATCGTTTATTTAATCCTATAATCCCTTTTCGCCCGAGCATGCACCAATACATGAGAAAACCTTGAAAACCTTGCTAGCAGCGTCTAAATAATGAAAAAAGGAAGCAATTTAAAATATAGAATAAGTTGATATGAAAGCAAGGCTGGCTGAATCTGTTAGAGCAAAACTTTACTTCCTGATTAACAAAGGACACGCAGGAATTTTGGGCCTGCGTAGCAAGTGTTTCCGCGGGTTTTCAGTGCGCAGTCAAAGCAGCGAGCTAGTTCGAGACCATTTGCTACACAGGCAAATCAGCAAAACACGCGCTGTGTTGCAACTACAGTGGAATTCCGATTAACAATATGCCAAGGGAGCAGTAAAAGTATATTGTTAAACCGGGAATGTCGTTATACCGGGGTTCTGCCCCATACATTTTACTGTAACTTCTGCTGAGTGGGCAAAAAATTGTTGATCGTTATACCGGGAACATCGTCAAATACCGAAGATCATTAAACCGGGGTTCCACTGTACGATGTTTGTATTGGTCTGTGTATATTGATCGTTATACCGGGGATATCGTTATACCGAAGATCGTTAAACCCGGGTTACACTGTACGGTGTTTGTATTGGTCTGTGTATATTGATCGTTATACCGGGAATATCGTTATACCGAAGATCGTTAAACCGGGGTTACACTGTACGGTGTTTGTATTGGTCTGTTTATAGTAATGTTTTAGTTTGGTTTGAAATAGGGGATCGATTTCCGCGGATTGGTCTGAAGTTAGGCATAGAAAATTACTTTCTTGGTCTGAAACAAGGTCAGGATTGGGAGACTCGAGCAGCAGACCCCAGGCAAAAGGTAGGAAAGTATCCCTTAGAAAAACAAATCAACCCGTCATGAGTTGAGACGAGTGTACACTGATAAAATTGTAAACAATCTATACTTACACATATCCAAACTCGTAATGTGTGTCACGGGAAAACAAATGATGAATGGCTTTCTCTCCAGTGACAAACAGCAGAGTGGCAACTACAGAGTAGAAACGCATTTGCATGGTTAGATCGACTGACAGCGAGGTAATAACTAATAGAGCTTAGTAGCCAGGTCACGCGGGAATGGTGATAGTAGTTACGATGGTAGAAGCCCTAACGGTAAGATACGTAATAGTGATAATACACACACATTAATCAATCTCGAACTGAATTCCAGATCTTATCACCATCAAAACGAATACTGAAGTTTCCATAGTTTAAAACCGGTGGCTACACTGATAAACATGTCGACCGGAAAAGCTAGTAATCTGTAGCGATATAAAAAAAACAGAGAAGCAGAAGACCACTTACCTTTATCTTTCCATTGTGAAAGCATAATTGTTTATCTATTTGCTTATTTCCCGATTAAGTGCAGAACACAAGGTATACAAAACAAAAGAACACAGGATCCCCTGCAAGGTTTTCACCCCTGTAAAATAGGTTCCCCATATTTTCACCCTAAGTTTAAAAGACGTCTAAAAAAGAAGATTGATTGAGAACTAACACAACCTTACAGAAAAAACACTTGAATCAAGGCATTTTAACAAACATTTTAAGCTAAATACAAACAAAAGCAAACTACTGCAGATCAGTTAGACAGTCTAACTGATCTGCAGTAGTTTGCTTATTCAAACAACAAATCCGTGTTCAGATGAAGTTGAAGACATCTTAAAACGTTTTAATACCTTCATTGAAAGACGCGTTGGTAACGAGAGTTCCATTCTCCCAGCGTGTGACGCCAGTTGGACACGTGTAGTTGTTGACGCTTTCCTCGATGTGCACTGGATGCTGTGCGGACGTCAGACACTTTGGACTGGAGAGGAGGGTTGGCAGTTAAAAGTTTGGAGGAAACGAGTGTGAATTCCGGGCTTACTGTAACACAGTTGCTATGGTATCAAGCAATCTCCTACTTTTTCAAGTTTTAAAACCATTTTGACAAACACTAATTCTGTATATTTAACCTTGACTTTGACACCGATCGCGGTAAAATCAGAAACTAGAAAATTTTTGGCACTGACTGCAGATCTACTGACAATCCCCAGGCGGATACTGAGTTTCGTACATAGCCGAACCTCTCCCCGCTGAGTAGTGCAGTCAATACACATCTCCCAACTGAACATAATGTTTGTATATATACCCTAACCCCTCCCCACTGAGTAGTGTTGTCATTATATACCTACCCCACCCAATCTTAATGTGAGTTTTAAGTTTGGCTCACACCTGAGTCAGTGAGAAGTGTAGCCGATAAATACTCACTTTTCCTCCTTCCCTAAACTTTATAATGAGGTTGGTACATACCTTACCCCTCTCCACGGGATAAAGTCGTCAACAAATACCTACCCCATCCATCCTAAAGTGAGTCTTGAGGTTAGCACATACCTGGGTCAGTGAGTAGTGTAGCCAATAAATACCTACTTCTCCCTAATCCTACATTCAATAAAGACGTTGGTACAAACCTGAAGCCCTCTCCACTGACGCCACATTCAAACTTCGTACATTTAAAAGCAGCAGGTAGAAACACAGAGACTGTGCCAGTAATCAACTGCAAACCATAAAAACAAAAATGTTGAAATGGTCGCGACTCGATAGCTAAGTTCGCAACAGACTAGGGGATGAGAAAGATATTACAAAGCGATTATCGAATCTATTATCTGCAGAATCGCAGGTATTCGGCAGTTAAGAACCACTGTCTTGGTTTCTCTATGTTTGCATTGTCAAGGTGCAAAGTGTTTGATTCTACAACTTATACTCAATCTCTTAAAAAGGTTTTTCCTGAAGAATCAAAATTTGTTTCCACAGATCAATTGATTCCATAGGTTCATGTGGCTCGCCAAAAATGGGTTTGAATAGTTTCACATTACATTGCGAGTTACGCCGTAGCGCAAAGTGGCGTTCAGTGCATGGTTCACCAAAGACTTTAACCTTGCACAGTGGCATCGCACACTAACCGTCTCAAGGTAAACATGCTGCTACCAAATGATCATAAACGCCCTACTGTCAAAACCTCCCTTCTTGCTCGAAAGTTGTGAAACCGATGCAGATCAAATGGCACTTAATGCGTTGCGAGTGGAAGCGTTACTGATGCAAAAGCGCCATTTTCACAAAAACTTTGTTTGCAACTTTCGCTTTCAAAGCACACCAAACCACCGGTTTTGTGATAGAAGTCAACAACTCATATAACAACTATAAAAATGGCTTTGAAACTTTTAAAGCATTACGTTTTAGTAACTGGCCGCCATACCTCAAATTAGACTTACACACTCCTGGTCGAACACTGAGGTCATCTAATAAGAAACTGAAAGTACCATAGGAAAATGGCACCTTTCAAGACAGTGCTTCCAGAGTATTCAATATCTTACCTTCTGCTGCCAGGAACTCTGTAGCTT